>JAUMHQ010000081.1:1232402-1243213 GCA_032361165.1 Enteromius paludinosus | reverse complement strand
TCTTGCTCCGACATATCTTAAAACATGTCAGTGTCATTGTTCTGTGTTAAGATGCACACCTGTAATATTTTCTTAGACGGTATTTTTGTAGAAGTTGCTTAAATATCTTCATTTAACTAATGCCTAGTCCTTTAGAGTACCAACATGGACCTTTTAGGTACAAACATGTCTCTTGAGCTTTTCTTCCTTTATTTGTCTATCTATACACACACTCTCTCTCACTCACACACACACACACACACACGCACACACTCATATATATATGAAGAGAGAGAGAGATTTTATATAGAGTTAAAGTACTAAACAGGTACTACTAAACTAGAAGGCGTTAGAAATCAGATTAGAGCTAAGGTGTCGCTGACCTCTAGTGGTGAGAGGGATGAACTGAGTGTGTGGATCTTACAGTGAACTCAAACTCTACTCTCTGTACTCTACATCTCTATACTCTAAAGACAAGCAAAATGCTAAAAAGATGCAAGGTGAGGAGCACACAATAGTTGACAAGGGAGTTTGGGCGAGTTGCATGATGATACCATTGTTATCTTATTTGAAAATAAATTTATTTTGTATTTCAGAGTGCTGTGGTACCATCTCTGCACCATGTGAACATCACACAACAGCAACATTCAGCAGAGAAGTGCATGCGAGTGTGCTTGTAAAGGCTTGGCAGGTGGTCTTCTCACAGAATGCTGCCAGATTAATACACACACAGAGCCTCTTACTTCCACATGTTTGTAAAGCAAGCTTTTTTTCAACCTTTCAGATGCAGACATTATTTTCTACTATTGCTACCTGCCATGTTTGCAGGTGGTATTAGGGGCGGGGCAAACTTATTCTAGAGTGCATGTGATTGGACAGAAATCTAGTCATGGGTAGTCTGTATTGTCTGTTTTCCAATAAGTAGGCTAAATGACTATATAGGCAATATATCTTTGCTAAAAATTGAATAATGACCACGTTAAACGTAACACACTGTATAAACTAGTATTTCTGATTGTAGTTTTAGTAAGTACTGCAAAAACCTCAATACCATGTAAACAGATAATAATAATAAATAAATAAGAACATAGTCTTATTATTGACATCAATAACATCAAAAAATATTTTTAAACAAATCGCTCCCTGGGTTTTTATATGGTTAGTTTTTTTTTCTTTTTCTGAAAGTCTAATTAACCAAAATAATTCGACGTCATTTATAAAAATATGAAATATTAGCTTTTTTATAGTGTCTTTTTTTTTTGTAAGTGTATGTTATTTAACCAACAGACAAAATTAGTGTGCAGTATATTTATTTACATGCGCATATGTGTACATTTTGTTCTCAATAACACGCGTCATAAACCATCCAACGTGAAAGCTGCTCTGCAAAGTTCAAATGTCGACCGATTCGTCAATTTGTTTTATAGCGATTTACGATCAGTGCTACTATAGATAATTCACAAACGCAGTCGCCTCACACGAAAACCAGCCTGAAACACAACACACAAGCAACTTTGTGATTTTCTTTCCTCATAAACAAACTCTCGCGCGCGAGTCGTGAAAGTGCGGCAGCTGAAACCTCGCCGCGTTCCTATCCCGCGGTGATGACGTATCTGCGAACAGTCAACAGACACACACACACGGTCGGTCCGGACAGGAGCTACGCCGGGGCCAATATCTTTCTCTTTTCCTGCTGTCTGTGCGTTTCGGCGATCTGTTTAACACCGTACACACCAAGCGGCCGGAGTAGAGTGTTTACACGGAGCGAACGAGGCCGTTTGTGGCGGTTTTTGTGGATGAGAGCGCGCTCCGGAGTGTGACGCCTGTTTTTATTTGTGTTCACTGCGACACGGAAAGTGACAGTGCAAGATTCCTCGTCTTGACAGCTTAAAGACACGACTGGAGCGATAAATATGCTATTGCACTTTAGATCGTGGGCTTAAAGAGTCAGTTTTAGTACTTTAGTCGTCTTGCTGTAGGAGAGCAGGCCAGTGGAGAAAGCCTCATCATCATAATCTTCATCACCCCGCTCTTGGGTTTTATAGTGTAAGGTTTCAGATTTAAACACTTCTGTCAGTGCGTAACTTATTCTAGAACACGATGAGAGGAAAGTAACAGTATTAAAGGTGGACAATACGTAAACACTGCTCTGGACCTGATATGAATGTGAGAAACTCTCTTTTAATGTGGATAAAACTGATATAGATCGACTTTGAAAGATGTTGTAGGTGTTTACAGCTTTGTTAGGAACACAGGTTTGCTAAAGAGAAGACTTGAGACGTAGGATAGAGTGAATTGCCTTATGCAGTCCTTTGAGGTGCATGAATAAGGTGAGGGCCACCATTTAAAGCTATGATGTGAACTTTTAGTATGTGATGCACTTATTAAGGAGGCATTGAACTGTTTCTCCCTGGGATTGAACTGAATTGTAGGTGATTGAGGGAAGTTCTGTTGGTTTTTAGTGCGTGACAGGCAGTGGCGTGTGCTCCAGCTCCCTGGAAATGAGAAAATGAATTGCGAGGAGCAAGCTGTAGATTTGTGTAATGCTATAGATTTGTGCAATGTGTCTGACAACACTATATCACACCCCACGGACGAAATCCCTCCCCGTGACGGCCTCCTGCCGACGGATGGAGATCAGGAACTGGACGATGCCGTCCTGACCAGGTTAAAAGATGTCCATTCGAAGGACGATGGTTCCACTGAGCTCAAAGCGCCGCATAGTCAAAACAACGGCTCCATTGCTGTGTCAGCCGACTCTGTTAATGGCTCTGCTGGCAATCTGCAGGACGTGAGCAAGTTGGAGGAACCTCCGGCGAGCAAGTGCTCGGTTGGAGATGGGGGTGGTGAAGAGAACGACGATGGTGAGATGGATATCGGTGTGGATTTAAGCCTGGATGAAAATGGCGTTTTGGAATTCGAGCCAGCGGCCCAAAGTGAGGAAAGTGCCTCCAGGTGTGAGAACTCCTCAGAACCGGTGATAGAACTGCATTCACAGCAACCTCCGGAGGAAGTGCCCTCAGAAACCCCATCAGCGGCTACCGCACCGGGCAACAGAGCCGGGAATAAGCACGGGTCCAAAAGGGTGACCTTTCCGTCAGACGAAGACATCGTCTCGGGTGCGGTTGAGCCGAAGGACCCTTGGAGACACGGTAAGACATTTACAGTTCTTGCATCACTCAAATATCGAGTTCAGAGCTCATCTCCTGCGGTTTGCATTGTTGCTCCGCTCTAAAAGCTTTGCGTAATTGTGCTCCAACTATTCGGTCCCTGCTGAGTCGAAGCCGAGGCTTTGAACGTGGCTTCTGTTACCTGTTACGCTCCGAGCGATTCAGGCCTTTTCCTGAAAGCCTCCCGTGATCCGAGTGACATTTGATCCGTAAGTCCTCCAGGGTCATTCAGCGGCTCCATAACAACTGCTGAGATGTGCTGCGATCCGTCTGAGCCTCGGGCAGCCGTCTCGCAGGTATGGAGGAACCTCTCGAGCTCTTCCAGGTCTGAGAGATCAGCATCCTGCAGGTCGCGTGCCGGTGCGAAATCTCCAGGAGAGATCCAGTTCTGCTCGATGTGTCAGATGATTTCTGAGCTTTTGCAAAAACATAACGGCATGTTCTGGGCTTTCTAGGCCAAAGGTTTTCGAGGTGTGTCTCTTTTTACCCTGCGGGGAATCTCCTTTGCGTATGCAGCACCGGTCAAGGTGTTGTCTGCCGCTTGTGTCTGTGGAAGTGAAACAATGAGACACAATACATACTGTGTTTGTCTGACAGCTGCTGTTTGTTTACTTAGCAGTGCCACGTTATAAAAGCACTTCATTCAACGTTTAGAAACAGTTGTCTTTGTACACCGTTTGGCCTAGTTCTGACATAAATAATACAGTTGTTGCATGACTTGAACTTGTACGTTTACATTCTAATGTTTTCATATTTATGTATTAAATAAAAATAGTCCAAAAGGGGAACAGAATAGAATTAGATATGGAGTGCAGGTCAAAAAAAGATGGAAGTGATGTGTTTTTAGCCGATTCTTGAATATGGCTGCTCTGATTGAGTTAATATCTGTAATTATGATATTTTAAACCATTCAAATTCACAGAACCAGGAACTCAGCGGGGCAGTTTGGCGAGAACAGGAACAGAATAAAGTTAAAATATGTGAAAATAATGCATTTTTTTTGCATGAACACGTTACGCCGCACTCCATAAACACAGTTCAAGTGGATCAACCACTGCTTTAAATATGAAAATACATTTTACATTAAGTCGAAGTGTAAATTGTAACAATTTAATAATGCATTGGTTTGCAATAATATACAATATATCATTAAATATTGTGAACAATGAACACGTTTTACAGTATGTATTAATTTAGTTTAGTTACTTAAGCACTTTTAAATGTTACAAATGTGACAGCAAGTATTTGTGTTAAGTAAACCGTAATAAATTATGAACGAACATAAACAATGAATAATTATGTACATGTGCATTATTCTGTAAATCTGTAAGCTCAAATGCATTAGCTAAGTTTAACAATTAATTATTAATCATTGAACAATTATTGTAATTGTAAAGTTACACCCGTATTATGCAGTGTTCGAAAGATCATTAGTTCACTTAGTATTTATTACATAATTGTCTTTGCTTTGAATTGCAGTTTATGCACATTTTAAAGGATCCGGGTCCAGCTATCCCAGGCTATTTGTGGTAATGGCCTAATGTTTAAGTATCTGATTAGTAAGCACAAAGGTTGCTGGTTCATTTCCAAGTAATGTTGTCCCTGTCCTGCTCCGCCACCATTGTGCCTTTGAGCAGGGCACAGCATGCTCGGTTGCTTCAGCAGGGCTGTCCTTGCAAATACTGGGAATTGGTTAAATTACTGCTCTGAATTTGAAGCACCTTAAACCTTTATTCCATACTCGACGCGCTCTCATGCTTGTCACATAGTCGGTTGTGCAGTTTTCCCAGAGCTTTAACTCGATTTCTAATAGCTTTTTGTCAATAATGATGAGGAGGGAAGCTTTTTTCACAGTCACACATTGTTCTGCTGTTATTTAAGTATGAGGAAGTAGTTTTAAGTCACCTGCCTGTACTGTACGCTCTATAATTTCCTGATATTCTGAGGCTGAACTTCCCACTTTTGTAGCTTGGTTTCCTACACCGTTTCCTCAGACCTGAGTCTTGGTCTCAGGGAAACACTACAGTGTTTGTGTGTCTTCTGTAAATGACTTCATGAGAGAGCCAGTGGACCAGATTAGAAACCAAGCTGCGGGGTGTGCTTAGTTGTAACTAAAACACCAAGCCCCGTACCACGACTGACAAAAACAGTGTTCGCGCGAGCAGGTGAGAGATCGAGTGCAGGGATGATCGCACGCAAGTGCTTGGATTGCGCGAGGTTTTGAAATGAGCTCGCGGCCCTGTTTCTTCACATGTTCATCTGTTTTCCTCTCGCGATCGCCAGCATCAGTGGTGCGCTCGCTTATTAAAGGCATAAATTTGCCGCCATAGTTAAGTGTGTTAGCTGGTTGCTGCGGCGGGGCGGAGGATCGTGATGCCGGCTCAGCATCGTGATGTCTATCGGCCATCGGCGAAGCACGAAAGCATCGTCTATCGACCCAACCCAGGACAATTATTTTGACCCAGCTGTTGGGTTAAATGTTTACCCGTCACTCCTCTGTCCTCACCTCATGGACCGAATCAACCCAATTTCTGGGTTTGTCCATATTTTACCCAGCACTGCCATTGTCACTGGATTTCCTTGCATAAATTTAAGTGACAAAAATGTTAAATGGCTGATCATTCTTGGATGTTTCTAGTCATTCCTGAGATCAGACAACCTGTAGCTTTGACGTTTTACCATTTTATTTTACCCCGTCATCTATTTTAGTTATTTATAGACTTGATTTAGTTTTTATTCAATGTGAAGTGACTTTAATGTGCTGCATCGCTCTTATCGCTCTGCAACCTCATATAACAAGATACTGAAGAGGCTCTTTGACTCTGCTGGTGGTTTCATTCAGGTGTTTTTGATGTTTCTTAGCTAGAGAAAGGGCATGGCTGGCGTGGGTGTGTTTTTCTCTCTTTAACACACTCACTGGCCCCCGTGACCGTGGCACTGCTGTGTGAATGGCTTTGAGGTCCACTGGCATGAGGTGGTGTGAAGATCTATTTCAGAACGTATCGCTCAGATGTTACTGCCCCGTGGCGTTCCTGAGAGCCCCACTCATGTTTGCCAGCGGCCTCCAAGGCCCCTCCTGATAGGACAGGGGCTAGGGATATGCCTTTTTTCCAAAAAAAAAGTTTTTTAATGATATTTATTGCAGGAATACTTTGGGGAACTCATGGTGAAAGGCTTGGGGTACGTTTACGAAATGGGAAAAGTCTTTCCTTTTGTCATTTTGAAAAGTTTAGTGTGCGGACGACAACATTGTCAAACAATCCCTATTCACATGGATGCATGACAACAGATGAAAGGGATGTCCCGATCAGGTGTTTCTGATCAGGTTCTCCTGATCCAGTTCTAGTCACTGAATATCGATCTGATGATCCCATGTCCTAGTGTTGGATGCACAAAATCAATCCAGTGTACAGATTTGTGCAGAGAGTGAAAGTGTGCGTGAGATATGCATATAGTTGCACATACTGTATAAAGATATTGGTAGGATATGAGAGTATAAGCTCTGTCAGTCAAATCCGAAGCCAAATGCAACCAATGACAAATGAACTACAGATTTGTGGCAAACGACGTCTCCGATAGCCTGATGGCTGGTACAAGTGATGATAAATTAATAAGATATTGTTACAAAAGTGCAAATCAAACATTTTGAACACCGAAGCTCAAACAAACGTGACATGTCATGCCTGCACGTTTCTTCATCTTTTAATGACAGCAGAACATACACTTTTGAGCGTCGTCTTTTCCTTGTTATGGTGTAAACACTGAAACCTACTGCTCGTCTCCGGCATGCTTTCCCCGGATGCAAACTATACGTTAAAGCTTCTGCATGCGCCGCATTGTAGAAAAAGGTTTTTTAAACTATTAAAATGCTCTTCAATCTAAGCAATTTAAAAACTAAATGGTTATTTGATGGCTTGACTGCAGAAACACTGTTTTTGGACTTCATTTGAAAGTTGTGTGTGTGTGTGTGCCTTTAGTTGTGTTATTGTGTTATTTCTGTTATGCTTTATAATTTCAGGCCATCTAACCGGCTAATCAGACCGGTTGGTTCACTCTTTTCAAACAAACACAAAAAAGTGGCTGATCAGGTCACTGAATTAAAGCATTTCCCAATCACGAATAATGGTCCTTTTACCAGCTCGAACGAATGGCCTTTTCTTCGTTCTTCGTTGTAAAGCCTGACTTTTGCTGTCACTGCAACCTTGCAGCAATAGCAGTGATTTCAGAGAGGTAAGAGAAATAGAAGATTGCTTTTCTTGTGCTTTGTTGGTCTGTGAGTTATTGGGAGGCTTACAGAGGAGATTGTAATTCATGACACGGTCTCATTTGGTCTGTGGTACTTCGGCTTTGGGAGCAATTTTTGCTGAGTCCCAAACATTGGAGCTTTATTACAGTTCCAGCACTTTTCAAGAAATATCAAGAAGTATTTGTCCAACTTCAGTCACTGTTATGTCAAGGGGTTTGTTGTATTACGGTCATCTCATCACTACTTACAATGCCTTCATCAATTAGTTCATTAATACAACCCCCTTATAATGACTTGTTTAAACACCCCCACTTTGTGACCGCACAACGGGGGGCGTGTTTTCATATCACCAGCCAAAGAAAGGAGGAGGAGCTATTATTCTGTCTGTAGTGTTGCTGCGGGCGCCATGTTCTGGAGACGCTGTGTGTCGTTGTGAGGGTCAAACTACTTTGCTTGTGCTAGGACACGACTAGAAATCAGTGTTAAGTTGTGTCTCCAACACTGTTCCAGAACAGTGTAACACAAACATTGGAGTGTGTTCAGCACATTTACGGAGGACTGGTTCCTGAAGCTGACGGAGCAGTCTATGCTGGCTGTGCACAGAGACTAGAAAGAGAGGAAGAACAGTCTGCTGCTGACCACTCACAACCTTTAAGATAGTGAGCTTTTCTTACATGCTTGCGGTATTCGGCCAATCACAATGCACTAGATAGTTGTGCAATAAGAGCACATGTCTTTTTGTCACATGTCATTTACTATGTGAAAATGGTTTCTCTCGGTCTAAATAAATTGCTGAAATTTGTTATTGTTAATCAAGGACTGTGTCATTGTGATGCGCTTGCTTGAGATGAAATATGAGACCCGTGATGTGTGAAGAAAAAAACCCAGTGTGGTTGTTCGTGGACAAGTGAGTGTTTCAGAAGTGCAATAAAGGGCTGGGAAACGCTCCGAAAATGTGCTTGTGTGGTGCGTTTTGTCTCGTGCCTTGAGCTTAGTGGAAATGAACACGGTGATGTCTGGGCTTGTTTGATGGAGGAGGACAGCATGTGTGCGAGCGCTTGCGTCTGTACCCTGAGGGGCTCGATTCTGTCTGCTGACAGCACCTCACGTTAATTGCGACGTTTAGCTTTTGTTTACTTCTCATCCTTGTCAAACAGCAGTGCGCAGTTTAAAGAGCTGTCTTCATCTTCGCTCTGAGGAAGACCAGGCCCTGCTGTACTTTTACAGTTTGAGCAATCGCACTCGTAGAATCTGTTCGAACTGAGAGCTAATTACCGCCTAAAGGATGCGCTTTTATAAACCTGTGTAATGTGCCGACAGAAATCAACCTATTTCACTATAATTTAACGAAAAAATTGTGAGAAGTAGACATTGTCATTTCAAATGTTAAAAGGAAAAAAAAACAGATTCTGGGTCCCTTTTGAATAGTTATGATTTGGAAAATGGTTTTAGTTGCATTTTTAGTCATTGTATGTGGTTTGAGCTGGATTTATATATCCTCTGGCTTTGTTACCTCACTTATTAATCAGGCATTAATATATTATGCAGTTAATATTCAGATGCTTCAGGGCAGGCGAGTAGACTCTTCCTGAGAATTTCAGGGATGTGATTCACAGTTCATTTACACTGCCAGTGAGTTGATATTCTGTGGTTCGCTTTAAGCGCTGGCTCCAGCACATGCTCTGAAAATGTGTTTTACTTGTGGATGGCCTTCAGAACCATTGGGTTTTGGTGGAAATGTGCTGGTTCTGTTGAACAGTATCATATTTCCAAGTCATCAACACACACCTGCTCTTTAATGCTTTACAAGCTGTGTTTCACTGATGTTTGCTGCTCTGACATCTGCTTCGTACACTCAAGGATGTGCAAGCACATACTCAACTGAATCAGATGCCGGTGGTTTAGATAAAGAGATGTGCTTTCTGAACTGTTGTCTATGGTCCACTGATGAAATTGATCTAATGCTTTGCAAGGTTACGGGAGATATTGTTTTCAAATAATCTGTTTGCATGCTGACTTCTGACTTTGAGCAGTCTTTGGTTAGGTTGTTCTCTTTAGCCGATAAGAGTTGTCATTGATTATTTTACAGATAAAATGCGAATAATTTTTCAACTCTGGTTTTGTCAAAATATAATTTTTCTGACAATTTAAGGAAAAGAGCATGTGAAATAATTAACACACTAGGTTTTATCAATAACAAATATCATGCATGTGCATTACTGTGATGTTTTATATAGCAAACTGTCTAAAATGATGGCTATATTTAATTGCAGCATGTGTTGTTTACTGTGTTTCAGCTGGCTGTCGGCCACCCTGCTAGCATTATCACTGGCCATCATTAGCGCTGAAACGATTCCTCGAGTAACTCGATTACAAAAAACTTTTGAGGCAAAATCCTCTGCCTTCGAATTCTCTATTAATTAATTTGAAAGTTCATGTCACGTTTTTTCGCAATGATTTTTGCATTACTGTGACAGTGCACTTGAATACTCGATTACTAAAATACTCGATAGCTACAGCCCTAGCCATCATAACGTACAAAACTGTTTGATTAGCAACATTCTTTGAAATATTTTCTTTAGTGTTTAGCCCTATTTCACAAATGAAGGTCATGCAGGTTTGGAATGACACATGTTGAGTAAACGATGGCAGAATGTTCGGTTTGTGTGAGTTATATTTGATGTTTCTGCATGTAGGTTTGTGTACTGCAGTGGTAGAGCTGCACAATTAATCGTCAAAAGATGGCGATCTCGATTTGACCCCCCCCCACACGATCTTAATCCAGCATTTATACGATTCAGCCAATTATATTTTCAAGGACAGGAGACGAGCATAACTCTGGTAATCTCGAGATAAGGCGATAAAAAGTTAACGATGCGATGCATCGGTTTAATATGTGTGCATCGGAAACAAATTGGCATTTGTATCGCGATGCATCGTGCCTGACGTATCTGCATCGGTAAATCCCAATTTATTTCTGTATAATTATTAGTAGACTTTGATTATTTAGAAAGAGCAATTTGTAAAATATGTCACGCCACTATAAAATATACAGGCAGCACGACAAATCTGACAACAGAAGAGCTGGTGTGCGTTTTGGAGACTCCTCCTCCTCTCACTCGGATTCAGCTGAACCTGCTGCTGCTAGTGGGACGCAGGGTGAGCAAACGATCAAAACTTTTTTCAATCGCAGCTGCCTTTACGCCGCCGGTTCCACCCTGCACGCAGAAGCAGCGCATATGCAGAGAAGAAGCAGTGCGCGCTGATTGCGCTTTCATACTGGCAGCGTTTGTCGCGCGCAGCTGAACCGCGGCTTGTACTGCAGTAAGCTATAGACATGCATCTTATTCCTGTCATATTTTCCAGCGTTCTTCTCTGAACACTGTGTGCTTTGATTTATGTCATTTCCAGCATAC
>JAUMHQ010000081.1:1198947-1212402 GCA_032361165.1 Enteromius paludinosus | reverse complement strand
TAAACTCTGTAAAAGTGAAACAAGGAATGTGGTGTATAATTGTGTGAAATGTATGATGAAAATCAAGCAATTTCGCCAAGCAAATAATAGGTTGCAGCAGTTTTTATTTCAACTGAACTTGAGAAGTCCGCGATGGGACTAAGCGCGAATAGCTTCAGCAATTCCTTATAGATCAAAATCGCTGTCAGTCAAAAGGAGATGCAATCTTTTGACAGACCCTCCAATCATCACACAGAAGCTCCGAGTCCAGGCCAGCCCACTTCTCATTTGCTCCTCTTTCACCCCCAGAGACGCTGTGCGTCCATGGGCGGGACATAATCGCAGCGTTTATCCAATGACCGTCTAGTTTTAAAGCACTGAAAAAAAAAAAATTCAAAGCAGCCGCATTGAAGTCAATGGACGCTGGGCTTCAACGGAGAAATGCACTAAATGATGCTACGGGAATGTATGAGAAGAAAATAAAGTCAGCCGACCTGCTATATCTAATTGATTCTGAACGAACTCGTAAATAAAATGTAATACAATTGTACATCATTTGACCATTAATTTTGTGACATTATAGGGGAAGCTGAGCTTCCCTTGCAGTCTTAAAGAAATCGCCACTGGTTAAAACGCTCCACAGAAGATACACTGTGCCGTCGCGATCACATCTTTCCTGCGCTGCCAGTTAATGGCAATATAGGATTACACAATTTTATATTCAAATAAAATATTTATATTTCTTAAAATTGTTACTTTATAATTGATTACTGTTTGGGGGAAATGTAAACAGTTATTATGTCTGTTTAATTGTGCTGTATCATCACGTGTGTGTGTGTGTGTGTGTGTGTGTGTGTGTGTGTGTGTGTGTGTTGCTTTTTGTCTGTGTTTTTTCCCCTGTCCTTTAATTTGTGCTAGGTGTTCTCTCTCTCTCTGCAAATTTCACAAAACTGCAATGGATTCTTTTTGTTTTGTTTTGTTTTTTGCTTGTATACAAGTCACATGATCATTCTTTACCTTCCCAAGAAACACCTTACAGGTGTCTTTTCGCTCTCCTTCTCTAAAGAGACACACCTATGTCTTCTGCAGTTCCCAAGCATTGCTAGTGCTGTGGCTGCAATAAATGTGAACGTACCAACATCTGTTGCCGTGACTTATCACCAAAGAAAAAGCCACATAACATGGGTTAATGGAAACCGCAGTATGTTGTGTGCAAATGGTTTTATCCGATTGGGGAGTACATAAAGCGATTCATCTTAAAGAGGCAAATGGACAGAGGAAGTGCTCGTAATACAGTATCATCTGTAGAGGTTTGATTGTGCTCGCAGGAAGTCCAGCCTAGACCAGAAGTTTACAGAGATCTGTAATGGAAACTGTCTCTAGGATGTTTTGTCTCATCTTGTCTGAGATCACGGTGACTCATGCTGCTTGGAGGACAGTGTGAATCTCTAGTGTAAAGATGCTTGAAACAAACCCAGGTTTTCTCTTGAGACACACATGTATACATAGACATGTGCACATGTATAGACATGCAGACTAAATCTCATTCGTACACATTTATATGAATATTACCATATAGCACAACCGGACATGTTACCTTAAAACAAGTTATTACACTTTTTAAGTTAAATTGAAGTGTTTTGTGCAGAATGGCTTCCTTCCGCCACAGGTTCAAATCCAGCTGAGCTTTACTAATTCAAAAACATAACTTTAAAGCTAGTAACCGAGGAACGTTGAGCTGCTGTTTTCAATATCTGCATTTATACATAAGAAATCATCTAAAGTGAATGCAAGGAGTTATTATTTTGAAAATAGACATAATTATGTGGTGAGAGACAATGACTTAAATGCATTTAGCCACCGATCCTACCGACATGGTGTTAAATCATAAATAAATCAAAACACACATGCATGTTTTCTTCCCCCTCATCAGTTTCCGCACAGATGCAGCAGGTTGTTGTCGTGGTAACGCAGGTTGTCTGCATGTGTTTGTGTTTTGCATCCCTTTCATAATCTCCTTCTGCAGAACAAACAGGGAACAGACTGCTATTAACTCTGAAACGCTGCACAGAATGAAGAGCGCGCTTCTTTCTCTTTCAGGGAGCGTCCGCTTTGTTCGATATGATAGAGTACTACGAGTCTGCCACTCATCTCAACATCTCCAGCAACAAGCACATCGGCACACGAGGCTGGCAGGCCGCCGCACACATGATGAGGAAGGTGAGGCTCGAGTCGTGCTCGGTTTCACACATTAATGAGTCGATCCGCTCTGCTTGACTCCTCGTGTATCTGTGTGCCTCCAGACCAGCTCTCTGCAGTACCTGGACGCCCGAAACACCCCGCTGCTGGACCATTCGGCTCCGTTCGTGGCCAGAGCTCTGCGGATCAGCGGCAGCCTGACCGTCCTGCACCTGGAGAACGCCGGCATCTCAGGGCGGCCGCTCATGCTGCTGGGTAATGATCGGGAACACTGTGCACATTAACCCTATGAAACCTGCTGTATCTTATCTGACCATTTCTGAGTGCTTTAAATGGTCATCATGATGATAAACCTGTGTGTCTACCACATGCCTTCTGTCATAGTGTGTGCTTTTACGATAACTGTACAAAGGTCCATTTTCAGCGCGTGCTTTATTACTGGGAAATCTTTACTTGAGCGCAAATAGACACGTGAAGCACAAGATGAAGGAGGATGTTTGTACAATTATACTAAAAGGCCTTTTACTTGATAAAACTATCAATCAGATGACAGAAGCAGATTTTGTACCACGGATATTAGAGGATTAAAAAATGAATGCATCCGTTACTGCAGCTTTTCCCAAAATCTGCTGTGAAAGGAGCAGTTAAAAGTCCGTTTTTGTTTTATACGTGTGTTCAGCCACAGCACTGAAGATGAACATGAACCTCAGAGAGCTGTATTTGGCTGAAAACAAGCTGAACGGTCTGCAGGACTCGGCTCAGCTGGGCAACCTGCTGAAGTTCAACTACAACATCCAGATTCTGGACCTGAGAAACAACCACATACTGGACTCAGGTCTGACCTCCGTTCCTCTCTCCACATCTGCTCCACGTCTTGGTGACTGATCTCCTGCTTCAGTAATGTTTGTCCTTGTCGTTTAAGCCGCTGTGTTTGCTCTTGCCGGTTTCCTCAGGGTTGGCGTATATATGTGAGGGTCTGAAGGAGCAGAGGAAGGGTTTGGTCACTCTGGTGCTCTGGAACAACCAGCTCACACACAATGGCATGGGATACATGGCCGCCGCTTTGGTAAACACACACAACTGTGTCACAAAAGTTTCCATGAGCAAATCCACATCTTTAGGACTTGTTCAAACCAAGAGCAACTCAACAAAGCAAAGCAAATTGTCATCTTTGTCCCAAAACTACTCGTTCCACACAAATGTATTGGTCAGATGTGTGTGAACCTGAAAGAAATATGCAAGTTAAAACTCTGGTTATATTTTTATTTTACAAGAATATTTTAACAGCATTAGGTTTTCTGCAAGACAGACATTTCAGGATAGGAGATGGACTAAAAAGGAGCTCCCCAAACGATGCTGGAAGATCGGTTCTTCAAACAGTGGTTCGAGAGGATGTGATGCTGTTCCTTTAAGAGTCACTCACAACTTATGAGAACCTATGAGAAATCAGGCTGAATGGATTTCACAATATTTCAGCATGTTATTATTATGTTAGGATTTGTACTCAAGCTAGGTCTCTAACTTGTAGAGACTCCAGGAAGGTTCAGTTCTGAAAAAATAGACGTAATGGTTCCTGGTGCTTTCTGACCCAATTCTTGACATTCATTCTTTTGCAGTTAACGTGTCTTTTCTTCTCCACCTGTTTTTGTTTTTGACTGTCCTGACCCAACGAGCATTTTACTGCCCAGGGCTCATTTCTTAACTTCTATTAATGCATTAGTTTTGCATCCTTCTAATCGGCATTTAATAATCTTTTAGTCTGAGTTTAATTTGTTTCTAGGCTAATTTCTAAACTCCTGAACATAAGGAGTTTTGACTTTCAGCCTTCTCGAACAATTACACATCACTTCTATAGGATTAAATACAAAATCAATAGTAGTTATTAAGATTGATGTGGTCGGGACTGGTAAAACGTTCTTGTAAAGAAATATAACCAGAATTTTAACTTGCATAAGTGTAAGGGTAAATGGAGAAGGTCAAATTAAATTTTACCGAATTAGAATTTGTGTTTAATGATTGTCATTTTAAAAGAAAATATTTCATAATAAGGATGTATCTAACAAATAAAATACAAATATTTAAACTGAAAATAGTGCAGCAGGGTAACTATGCATCTATCATTAATGTTTTTGGTGAACAAACCACAAAAATCAACCAACAGAGCAGAAGAGAATGTAATAAGCATCACTAACTCAACTTAAACTCCATTATAGTGAAAGTTTACACTGGTATAGGTGTTTAAACTCGAAATAAAACCTCAAATAGAAATATTTTGTAACATTATAAATGTTTGCTTTTACATTTGATCATTTCACTGCCGAGTAACAGTATTAGAATACTAGTTTCCACAAAAAGATTGGGCGGCACAACTGTTTTCAGCAGTGCTAATAATCAGAAATATTTCTTGAGCAGCAAATCAGCACATTAGAAGGATTTCGGAAGGGTCACGTGACACTGAAGACTGGAGTAATGATGCTGGAAATACAGATTTGTTCACAGAAATAAATATTTTAACAGTCATTCACATAGAAAACAGCTATTTCATATAGAAATAAGATTACTGCAAAAATGCAACTCTGTTGAGCTAAAAGCCCCGTTCACACTAGCAGCGACTAGGCTGGCGATGAGGTCGCTAGTGGGCGTTCTCATTACTGGTCGCTTAGTTACGTCATTGTTGACAGCGAATCAGGTCTCTTGCCGCTAAATACAAACATTTTGGAGGCAAAAGACCGAATATAATATAAGTACATTGAGTCCATACATACAAACAAAAATGAATGAGAAACAGTGAGTACTTTTTTCCATTGCGTGCGTTTATCTGTGGCAAAAACGCAAACGCCGTTCTGTCCATAAAATCATTCAGGCTCGGAGTCAGCACGGCGAGTACCACCGGCTTGTGCAAGTCCAGTTAAGGAGTATGATCACATGAGCACTATCGTCTTCTTTCGTCTATTGGCTGTCGCTCCTGAAAGTCGCTCTTCATTTGCATAAAGTTGAGAGATTCTGAACTTTGTCGCGTCGCTGGACACGCCCACATCCGGTCGCCAACGGTCGCTGACGGCCGCTGTCGCTCTTGTCGCCGGATATCGCCAGCTCTCCATTGAAATGAATGGGATCGCATCGCTGTGTCGCTGCTAGTCTGAACGGGGCTTAAGAGTCTTCTTTTGGAAAGATCATAGTGAGCCTTGTATACTGACCCATAATAGAGCACATCCACCCCAAACACACGAGCTCAGCCTCGTTCAGTCAGATGCTCACAGAGTTCATACACTTTCAGTTCTTCCAGCTCTCTCTGCTTTCACCGATGCATCTCATTTGCTCTCCATTCCTTTAGCCTTTCACTCAAAGTTTGGAAACACTGAACCTCGGTCATAATGCAGTGGGGACCGAAGGAGTGCACAAACTAAAGGACGGACTCATAGCAAACCGGTCCATCCTTAGACTGGGTCTGGCCTCCACCAAACTCTCCTGTGAAGGTGAGGTCTCGAGAGTGCCTTATAAACAGTGAATTTGTTTCTTGTGTAGATGACCGCTGTGTTTGTTCGTATGTTAGGAGCGGTGGCTATCGCAGAATTCATCGCTGAGAGTCCCAGGCTCCTCCGGCTGGACATGCGGGAGAATGAAATTAAAACCGGAGGCCTCATGGCTCTCGCGCTCGCCTTTAAAGTCAACACATCGTTGCTCCGACTCGACCTGGACCGAGAGCCCAAGAAAGAGACGGTGAGTGTTTGTCAAATGGGAAGGGGAGAGGATTTCGCTTCATATAGCATCAAACTACATGTTTTTACATTTGCTGCTGCAACACTTACATCACAACATGGCTTTTCTTCGGACATTACTTTCCATTAGTTTCATGATACTCCTTTATCTCACTACTTACAATGTGCTTGAGGGCTCTGCACATTCAGTCTCTGATTTAAACTCGAATCATAAAACATTATTAGATATACTAAGATGCACAGTATAAAGGCAGATGTTACAGTATTGTTTTATTATGCATATAATATTTAATTATTGTATTTAAATATACACTTAACTATATATGCCGCAGTGTTCATTACATTCATCTGTGACCTTTTTATTGCATAACTGCTGCATAATTTTTTTCCTCTCAGGTGAAGAGTTTCATTGAGACGCAGCGCGCCCTGCTGGCAGACATTCAGAACGGCTGCAAGAGGAACTTCATCCTGGCCAAAGAGAAGGAGGAGACGGAGCAAAAGATGAGGCTCTCGGTTTCGATGGCCGAAATCGCCACAGAGGACCAAACTCAAGAGGAAGAAGAAGCATCTGCTGAGAAAACCGAAGAAGAAAGCACCACAGGTCAGGGAGGCGCGACCGTCGAGGGCAGCGTACCTGACAGCCAAGAGGTCAAAGATCAAAAACCCACACTACAAGACGACTCTGACTCGGACACCGAGGACGAGGACTCACCCGAGGAGCCCAAATCTTCTGCAAACACCACATCTCCCATTCCTATTCCTGCAATAAGCGCCAGTAAAGCCATGGCCTCAACGCCGCCTCTACCAGAATCTCCGGCAGGAATAACAGTGACCGAAGCCAGCGCCACCCCCGGAGCCCCAGCATCTCCTGGCCGCTGCATTTCAGTGTCCAGTCCTGGCAGAGGACACAAAATCTTTATGGTAACCCGTGTGGAAAGCCCCCCGGAGCAGCAGCAGATGACCGCGTTGGCGAAAGGTGTTGGCCAGAGGGCGGCAGAGAGCCAAGCATCCACACAAACTGATACAAAAGCACCTTCAGATTCACCCTCCAAGCAAACAGCATTAACGCTAGCATCATGTGCAGAAACGGCACCAGCAGCCTCTTCACTTGCGGATACGCAGGAGAAGGTGAAGGAGTCGTCATCGGAAACCGCGCAGGAACCTGCTACGCCATTAGAAAGCGAGAATCAGGCCGATCAGACTCACTTAGAGCAGCAGTCGGCTGAAAATACAATCACAGAAACATCGCAAAATATAAACGAGAAGGAGTTCACCGAGCACATCCAATCAGAGACATCAGTGTCCGGACTAAACCCAAAAGCCGAACCGTGTCCAGAACAGCTGCGGGAGGGCGCTACCGGTAAGGAGGACTGCAGGTCTCCTGAGCAGATCTCTACAGAAGAAGCTGAAGCTCATCCGGCTGTGAGTACGGGTGCAGCACTGCCCAACGGCCTGAAGCCAGAATTTGCCTTTCACCTGCTTGAACCCGAGGGACCCAAACCAGCCAGCTGCATTATGGAGCACGGTGAGTTAATGCTGATTTTCCACTGCGTCATGCCACAATACTGGAGCACATTTATGTGGAGTAAATTACATTTGCATTGTTCCTAAAACCTATGCACACCAATTCTGATGCGACTGTCAGAAAGAGCTAGAGTGCAAAGTATGCACTAGGGTGTAGGTGTTAACAAATAAATATAAGGTACACCATGGGGAGAACATTTTAAACTGTTCATAAGCTGTGCCTGGCTGCCCTGGGGCTCTATAGCACTGGACATTCGGCAAATATTCAAAAATGGGGTGGCTTGGATGCGAGGCATCCCGAGTGATTTTATGAGCTCCTTTCAGGTTTTTTAGGTAGGTCTAGCATTTTTTATTTTTTTTAATAAAGTAATCAAATGTTAAATAAAATGGCATGTTTGACGTATTAGAGCTTGATTCCATGACCAATATGCAGGCATGAAAATCCCTCACCTTTCGGAGAAATTCGCCGTTTTGACCCACGTGCATCGTGAGAAATTATTTTTGAGGGGGTGGGGGGGTCTTGGATGGTATTTATTGATTTTTTTAAAGCTTAATATAAAGTGGATTTGAACCATTTCAAATCGTGATCATTCCTCTTTATTTCAATGGAGCCGCGCAGTTTAAAATCCAAAGCAGGAAATGTGTTTGTGCGAGCGCCCAAGCGCTTTGAAATTGGTGGAAGAAGCGACGCGCCTTGCGTTTTCCACTTGTTTTAGACGCCTTATGTGAACGTACTCTTGAGAGAGTAAGTTACATTTAATGCTGAAGTATCGTTAATACTACAAACATTGCTTTTGCAGTATGAGTGTGTTAGGGCTCTGGTTAAACAGCTGGATGCTGGGTTGAAATACAGCTGGATTTGGTCGAGGGCAAGAGTGGGATGTACATGTCTTTAGTCAAATGTCAATGCAGTATTTTTTCAGAACCTGTGCTTGGATTATTATTCCATTAAACTCATTTGGCTACTGTGAAATTGGCAAAGGGAAACTTTTATTAAACTTTTTTTTTCCTGGCACGCTCTGTCTGCAATAGCAAACAGCATTTTTAGTTGATGGTCTGTTTTTCGATAATGGTAGAAAATACTTATTACGTTGATTTCTTTGCCCCAAAAAAAAACCTTTTTGTCAATCATAAGTTACAGCATGTCCCCTAATGAGGCTGTAATATTTATTCTGTGGGAGTCCCCCCACATCACCCATCGAGCACCTTTTTCACCCCTGACCCATTTTCATGCCTGGATATGGTTTTTTGGGTCAGATACCAATATTAGGGAGAATAACGCAGTCTGGTCCTGCTATAACAGCTGATATTCGTTGTGTTTATATTAGAGTATAGCAGTCATAAGGTTGGGCACACTTCTCATTCCTGGTACTGTAGAGAGAATACGGTATATACTCAACCTGCTATAATAATAACATGTTTGAAGATTCATCAGGCTAATTTAAATAAATAATGGCTGAACCTTTCTGTGTGACTCATGAACTAGCTAGATTTGGTGATTAATGAAAAACGTGTTGTAGTTTGTATATTTAACCACACTTTTAACAAGGTCATGATTTAAATCTTTTTTATCCAGAAATGCTCATTTAGTTACAGATTCAGATTTTCTGAGCAATTGATGAAAAAACGGGTCCAATTTCTGAATATTTCATCTGTATATTGAGTCGAGTTCATTCATTTGAAGATTCACCTGAGTTTGAACGTCTGTAGGTGTTTGTAATATCTGATCAAATGTGACTCCGAGCTCAAACATTGGACTTTCTTTGAATGTACTGTTTTTGAGCATGCAGAGAATGATTCAGTGTGTGTGTGTGTGTGTGTGTGTGTCTCAGTGAGCGTGACAGCAGAGCTGAGCTGTGGGCAGGATTTAGAGGAGCTTCTCCTTGATGCCAGTCTGGACACCAGCAGAGATGCACCGTGATGCTGTAACCAAGGTAATGCAAGGAAATTCCCATGTTTTTGATGGAGTTCCTGGTATAATAACTTAACAATGTGCTTCCAAGTAAGTCTGCTAGGTGAAGTTAACCCGTCTTTGTCTCTTCTCAGGATCCACACATGCAGAGAGGATCAGAAGGGCCGGTTTGTTCTCGCCACGCGCCACCCGCTCATATTCCTTTCTTTCTCATGTCTTTCCCACTAATTTTCCAATTGTTGCATCAGAACACAGAGGACTCACCTTCCCTCCAGTGTCCAACTTTGATTGAAATTATGAAAACCTCTTCTGCGATTCTAACGTTTTGCCGTAAAGTTGTACGTTCACACAGTTACCAAAGACGCACGTGCAGAGAAACACACACACACGCTATCCCGGCGACCTCCTTCAGTTCCTCCCCGGTACGCTGTCGACTGTGGCGCAGGGCTGCTCTCCGCCGCCCCCGGGTGGCCTGGAGGTTACAGTGCAGCACAGAGGCTGGAACACGCAAAGACATTTCATTGGTTTTGGCTTCCAAGCAGGAGGATGTTGTTTCGTGACAAGTCTCTTGTGTGTGTTTGTCATTATTAGTGTCTGGTTAACACAAAAACACTGCTTTCCGTTAGTTCCTGCAGCTCAGGAATCGGTCAACACACCCACTTCTGATCTCACCAGGTTCCCTTCATCAACCAGCACTTCTGAGACCTGCGTGAATGTGTGGAACAATTTAGCGAGTCATCTGAATGATTCAGACATCCTCGGCGGACGAACGAGCTGTACAATTTTCACTCTCTCTTGCTGTCTTCCATCGGTAAAACCCTGTGTGTCACCACCATACTTACCCATCCGAAGACAGTTGCCTTTAAACCTTTTTTCAGCTCTTTATTCCGGCTGCTTGGCTGAATCAGTTTGTATTTATTTTAAACAACCTGAGTCTGTTGTGTGATTTTTTTTTTTTTTTTTTTTTTTTTTTCTCCCTCTTCGTGTTCCCCATCTTTTTCTTTTAAGCTGCTGTTGTGGGATTTCCCCTCTTTGGTGTATATTTTCAGATTCTATAAAGAGCAAATATTAAGTTGAAAGTTTTCCTATTTTGATTGGTGGGGGTTTGGGAAAGGGGCGGGTCTCTGTGGATTGATTTATATGAATAGGGCTGGAGCTCTGGGAGAGTATATTATGTGAATCGGCCGTGTGTTTGGGTGTGAAACGAGGCAGTAGGAGTGCCTGAGCACAAGACTTCATGAAGAAAACACTACGCTTGTGTGAAGCTACTGCCGCTGGAGACACTAGAGACTACACTTTACCTCGAGAGAAGGCGCCATCGTCTGACAAACGTGTGATTCTAGGGCAAACGAAGCGAGGCTTGAGCTGATCAGTGTAGTACTCTTCACCATTCCAGGCTCTGTGGTTGGTGCTTTTCAGTTTCTTTCTCTCTTTAACGTCTGGTTGATGTCGACTCTGACGTCTATCTGCCAGGCTTCAGAGAAGCTTTGCCTCTACATCCAGATTGTCTTTGACCTTGAAATCAACACTTATGTGCTGCCCCCCAACCCGATGTTTGTAATGCTTTATTTTTAGTAATTTTTAAAATTACCTGTTAAATTAATCAAACTGTACTGGTAAACACAAAGAGATGTGTATGGCTTTTCCCTCTCAAATAAATGCATGTAATGACAAAAAAAAAAAGCATGTGTGTTTTTTATGAAATAACTTTCCTAATTGCACTTTATGGATTTAAAGTTATATTTGACATTGGTTTTGTTAAAAAAGTTTTAAGGTAAGAGTGGATGAAACCATTTTCAGTTTGAATGTGCAATATATCTTTCGTAGACTCTACAATGAGTAAATCCACTTTACCAGCTAACTACTTTTTAACAGCAATAGATTATGCACCTTTTTTTCTCAACGCGGAAGTAAGTCAGAGTGAGGCTTCCGGTCCGTAAGCCGCTATAATGCCTCGTTCACACTAGCAGTAGTCTCGCGATGCCAGACTGACAGCTGAAGGTCTGGAATTCATAGCCGCTTTCTTTGGCAGGGCCCACCCATAACGCGCTTGACTGACATGTCAAACAACCAATCACAGTTCGTTTTGTTCAGCGTCACGTTTCGGGGCGTGGAAGTGTCCCCACCACAACAGACCATCTGTTTGAAGCTTACCTCTCCACTTTTTAACACCCACGAGCAATTCTGGAGAACCGAACACAATACTGAATCGGCCAGCTGCGATGTCAGCGTCTGTTGTTTCATGTTTGCCAGCAAACGCGGCTGATATCCACTGAAATTAGGTACTTCACTTGATCTTCCATAATAGATAGGAGGGTACACACAACTACCTCCTAGGCATCTCTTAATAAAGACGTGATGTCTGAGGCTGAGACTAACGTTACACTAGCGGTGAATTCTGTCGCTGTATGTCTCTAGAGGCTGGCGATGACGTCGCTAGTGGGTGTTCTCATTATTGGTTTCTTAGTAACGTCATTGTTGACAGCGAATCAGGTGTCTTGCCGCAAAAAACAAACATTTTGGAGGCAAATGACTGATTATAATATAAATATACACTGATCCATACATACAAACAAAAATGGATGAGAAACATAGAGTACTTATTGTCCATTGCGTGCGTTTATCTGTGGCAAACACGCAAACGCCGTCATCACTGCTGGAGCTGAAAGGAGAATGAGCACGTGAGCACTACCGTCTTCTTTCCTATTGGCTGTCGCTTCGGATAGTCTCTCTGTCGCTGGACACGCCCACCTCCGGAAGCTAGACCCATAGAATTTATAAATTGACGCGTCCAGATTTTACGTGAAGAAATAGACGTAATAAAATAAAATAGGAGATAGACACGTACGGCTTACGTATCGCGGCCCATAGAAACCGTTGTTAATGAGGCATCTTCCTTTGGATATAGAGCTGTCGCAGGAAACGGAAATTCAAAGACAAAACTCTAAAGATGGCTACGCTTGTTTTTTCTCTAGCATTTCAAGGTGTAACGTTACACCAGGTAAAAGAAGTATTGAACAAGTCACCATTTATCTCAGACCTATATTTCTAAATGTGCAAGTAATTCATACATACAAACAAAACAAAAAACAAATTAGTTCAGAAATTACATTTTAAAGTATTGAACACATGAAGGGAGGCGAAAAAAAGGCACGGAAAGCCAATACACTAGGTGAAATCTGTCAGTAATTACAATTTAATTAATATTAGCTGCTCAGGATGATGAAGATGAAACAAGGCTGGACATTTCAGCAAGACAACTTCTGAATTTAATTTTAGTTTTATTTGTGTGTACTTGGGTTGTTACCGACATCTGGTGAAAACATCATGTCAACAGCACCTACAGAAACACGTGTTCAGTACTTCTTCTACCCGCTGGATAGTTAGATAGGTGGTCATTAATTGAAATGGGTGAAATGTGAACATAACCTGTAACTCATGTTGTTTGTGGAGAAAATTTAGGCCTTCAAGAATACAGTTGACCATTTCTAATTGAATAGTGTTAGTTAATGGCGGCTGGTTTGAAGTGTTGAGGATCTTTGATGTTGGTTTGCACAGGTCGAAAGGCCCTGGTTTCTGTGAAAGCAAGCGGATCATCAGGTGGTCTGGTATGTTACACACCCTCAGATGTATGCAAACACTAACAAACCACCTGCCGCAGGAGAGCAATATGTTTGAGATTATCTGGCTTCTGTTCAAACAGCAACACACCAACACCACCCTTCAGCTGCTTGTCCACATATTTTACATCATTATTTCTTCATTATGGTAAAGCCATTCAGTCATGCTGTACTTTGGGATGTTCAGAAGGAATTTTCAAGGGTTTTGACTCTCGGAGCCTATTATTATAAACCTACTTTGAAGGAGTCTCCATGTAATCCTCAGTGATTTGCAACTGATTGTGTTTTTCATCTTTAAAATTCCACAATTAATTCAGTGTAATGTTTTCGGTCTCTGTTATTATTTAAAAAATGACCGTGATGTAAACAGTAAAAAAACTGAAAATGCTACGGTAAAAACCTGTTAAAGGTACCATAGAATGCAATGAGAGAATATTTTAAATTGTTCTCTGATATGTACATAGAAGGTATGTAGCTTAGGTAAGGGGAAAATATGCCCAGA
>JAUMHQ010000081.1:1183705-1195670 GCA_032361165.1 Enteromius paludinosus | reverse complement strand
GTCGTTGTCGGTAAGCTTGACGGGCTAGCAACAGTAACTAAGGGGGGCGTGGCTTTTGCGAAAGGTCAATTGCTATGGTGGCAAACAAGTGGGCAGAACAAGGGGAGCACTAAAAGAGTGGGGAACACACTTCGTAATAAGAGTCCTTAGAACACAGACGCAAATGGGAGACATATTTCACAATAAAAGACCTAAATATGACAGAGAAACACTTATGCTGCGACCGAAATCGCATACTGCTTAAGTAGATACTACATTTAAAATTGAACGTACTACCCAAGCGTTAAAACAGTACGCTCTATATAGTAGGAATGGAATTTGGACGTACTACATCCGCTGTATTGATGTTGTCACGTGTCATGTGTCGACAATTTAAGCTTTCAATAAGTCATGCGTTTATTTAGATGGTGTTAAACAAGTCCAATTTAATCACAATAAACAACGTTTTTTTTTTTCTGAGGTACGTACACTTGAAATGAGCCGCGTGTCAACTTTCCACCCTTTTTTGTATATGACGCCTCCTCTCCCGGAGCCTCATGGGATAGGAAAGTGTCCATGGTATGCGTTCTACAGCATCCGGGCGGAAGCAGTAGAGGTCTGCGCGGGATGGTTTTTTTAGGCCCGAGAGAGATAACAGATAAAACTGTAGGTTGTGCAAGGATTGTATTTATTTTTATTCGTCTTGTCCAGATGCTTTTAACATTTATCTGTCATCATTGAAAATGTGTTGATAAAATAAATAAAAACAAATGTATGTACAACATTGTAGCCTATATTTATCACATCGCGCAAAGGGTATTTTTTTCCCCATTTGCATCTATAACGCATGAAAAAGACTCCCATACATTAGACTTGTCTGATGTGGGTTTCCTAACATTAAACCGACCGTTTTCTAATGCAAGCTGAACGTCCTTCAAGCGCATCTTCACTTTGCTCATGTTGGTAAAGCCCGCTCTGATGCGCGCGCAGACCGTGCAAATAAAATGCACGCGCAGAAACACTTGTCCATGCCTCAGCATGTGTAACAGTCGTGAAAATCACAGATATGCTGTTCCGCCTCCGTGTTTTATTTGGAAATTTATTCCCGCGCCGCAAGAAGTCTGGTCGGGTCCTGTGCAGACCTCTACAGTAGGTCATCCGGGTACTGAATTTCGAATGCTATGAATACTACACGCCTCGCATACTGTTTTTCGTGTACTATGTAGTAGGGAAGTAAGCGATTTCGGACGCAGCAAGACGGAGCTAACACACGGAGTCCGGGTGGAGTTCATGACACTCTGTATTTTCTGTTAAATGAATCTTTTTTTGCCCCTTTCAATTCAGAGTTGTTTTGAATTTTGACTTTTTTTAAACATGGAAATTAATTTTCTAGTAATTTAGTTTTTTTCCTTCACAAATCTACATCATGATTTTTACTTTCTCACAATATGCTTTTATTTCTTTTTTAATGGAGTTTTGAGTTGACGTTTTAACTCGTCACGTCTCACAATCATGACATTTTCCCACCAAATTCAGTTCACATTTTGTATTTTGCTTTAATTAATTTATTTCAATTTTTAAAATAATTTTAAGTTAACATTCGGCTGTGTTTCTTATTTTCTCAAACTTTCAATTCTTTTTGTAAAGAATTTTGAGTTTATGTCTGGCAACGTTTTACTTTTACATGTTTTTTTTCATGCATTTCTGACTTTTTCCTCTCTAAATTCAAAAATTTTGGTTTTGACTTTATTTATTGGACTATTGAGTTTACTTGTACTTTTGACTTTTTCTTTTACAGTTAAAAGATTACGTGCCACAATGTTTACTTTCTCACTTTTTTGGAATTTACATTTTGCTTTTTACTTCTGAATTTACATGTTGATTTATTTTCTTTCTTCTTTTCAGAATTCCTCTCACAATGCTGTGTTTTCCTCCTTTAATTTTGAGCTTAAATCTCACAATTATTACATTGCTACTCTGACTTTACATTTCACAATCTTCTCTAAACTCATGTCAAAAGAGTGCACCAGTGAAGAACACTGACAAACACTGCTGTACTGTATGTAGCGGTGACTTTGAATAAATCATTGCTTGTTACTGTGCAGGTGTGATGGCGAGGATATCCGGCTCTTCTCACATGTGTGTGCTGGTCTTGATCTTGGGCTTCCTGGTCTTTGAGATTGCAGTCGGACAAATTTGCAGATCTCTCCTCATCGCGGTGGACAGCTTCCATACGCTCCACGTTTTCATAAATCTGGCTCTATCAGCAATAAAGCATCGTTCTAGTTCTTCCTGCTCAACCGATCCCTCCACGACTGCAGGTCCATCCTATCCAAACATCTCCTCTACAGGAGCCCCGTGTGCTGAGGACTACAGAAGGATGCGTCTCAAACCCTTCGGCATCCTGATCTCAGCTCTGCTCATGGCGTCTCAGAGCGTCTCCATTAGTCTGGAGATTCTCACACATCTTGTCCAGCCAGAACCCATTCAACACCCGCTCCTGTCTATTGCGGTTGGAGGAACTAGTCTGATATTCAATATACTTGTATTGGCCTGGAGAAGAAGCAGCAGCAGAGGGACAGAAGAAGCTGGCTTCAGCAAGAGTCTGATGAGAAAAGACCCTCAATCTACATCTGAACACAAAGGTATGTTTGACCATCTATTATGTGTGTAATACTTGTTTCTGAAAGGTCAGTCACATGTAAAATGATCACTTAAAGGTGCAGCGTGTAATATTTAAGAGGATCTAAATGTATGTAATGTTGTGGTTCTCCTTGTGACGAGTTGGTTTGGTTCATGGCTTATAACGGATTAACAAAGACTTAAAAATCTCTACGTGTACAATGAGTGGAAACATAGCTCTGGAAGCAGTGCTGCTGAAGAAGTTGGCGACACTGTTACATCAATCAGCCGATGACTGCGTTTTCCATTAGGTAATGATAATATTCTTCAATGAGCACAATTTCCTCGTGAGTGTGATGAAGATGAGACACAAAGTCAATTAAAAGAAGATAAGTGCAAAGCTTTGGTCTTTCTACAGTTTGATTTCACTTGAGAGCGTGGTCTATTCTTATAAAAAGCTTTTAATTAATTAGTCAAAATGCTCAGTTGACAGTTGATATGGTGAATACAGAACATGTCAGTGCTCCGTTTCTTCTGTATGTGATGCGGATCAGTGAGGTTAAGCATCTGCTGCAGAACGGCTGTTGAGGATCTTGATGTGTTGTAGGAGAAGCTCTTCAAGATGACACACTGATGTTCTGCAACCCCGAAGCATCGAGTGTTCTGGATCCAGATCACGGCTCTGCTGAGATACCGAATCCCAGCATCTCTGAACCGGTCCAGTCTAGTGGAAGCTCTCAGGAGATCGTTCAGCATTCAGAGCCACCTCCAGAGCAGCTCCACCACTCCACCTGCACTGAACACACTGGTGAGAGCATGACCAAAAATACAGTATGAAGTATTCTTAAAGTGCACAATAGTGTAAAATGTTAAAAGTTGAATTTTCAGCATCGTTACTCCAGTCTTCAGTGTCACATGATCCTTCAGAAGTCATTCTGATTTGCTGGCATGTGACGACTGGAGTAAAGATGCAGAAAATGCTGCTTTGATCAATTGTACTTTATCATAGAAAACAGCTATTTTAAATTGCAATATTTCACAGTCTTACTGTTTTTAACTGTATGTTTTATTAGAAAAATGCAACATTGATGAGCAAAATAAACTTGTCAAAAGCAATAAAAATATCATATAATAATATATTTTCACTATGCTTTAAAAAAAGTGGTTCTGACTAACAGTGGTTCTGTGGCTCGTAATCATAGAGGAACTGCTTTAAATGCTACATAACACCTAGATCTTCAAAGATGGTGCTAAATAGCACCTTAACCACCTGCTATAGATGCTATAGGCAATGGCCTAATGGATAGGGAGTTGGACTTGTAACCCAAAGGTCGTGGGTTTGAGTCCCAGGTCCGGCAGGGATTGTGGGTGGAGGGAGTGAATAACCAGCACTCTCTCCACCTTCGATACCAAGTGTGTGTGTTCACTGCTGTGTGTGTGTTTGCACGTTAGATGGGTTAAATGCAGAGCACAAATTCCAAGTATGTCACCATACCTGGCCACAAGTCATTTCACTTTAATCTACTCTCCCCCAAGCCATCCAAGCCAGCTTCAGAAGACTTGTGTTAACCCCTGGAGGTGTATAGGTTAGTTTAACAATGGCTATATACTTTAAAAGTAGGGCCACTATCCACCATCATTACCGAGCTAGGAAGAGCCAGGATCATTCTTTTTTTAAAAACTCAGACTGTGTTCATCTGAAAGAAGAGAATCACATACACCTAGGATGGCTTGAGGGTGAATAAAATATGCCTATAATACTAATTTCTTTAAATTGGTTCCCAAAGAACCACACAGAGGTGCCACAGAACTGTGTAAATCTTTATAGGTGTTCATATATCCCCATGTGCCCATGGATCAATTTTAACCCCACAGTTTCCCAGTGCGCTCCCGGAAGACGTCGGCAGCTGGGCTCCATCAGCGTGATCCAGGACCTGCTGGGTTCAGTCCTGATTCTGACGAACGGTCTGGTTCTCCTGCTGTCTGCGGCGCACTGCCACCGGCCTCACACGGACTGTCATCTCCTGGTGTATCTGGACGCAGGTTTCTCCTCCGTCTGCGTGTTGGTGTTGTTCTCGGCGGCCGTGCCGAGGCTGCGGCGCTACGGGCTGCTGGTGCTGCAGGCCACTCCGCTGCATCTGTCCGTGGCTCAGGTGCGTCTGAGGCTGGCCGGGGTCCCGGGGGTGCTCTCGGTCCACGAGCTGCACGTGTGGCAGCTGTCGGAGGAACTGCTGGTGGCCTCGCTGCACGTTCGCTGTCTGGCCGGGCTGAGCGCAGAGCAGTGCACGGATCTGATGGGGAGGATCACAGCAGTGCTGAACGCTTTCGGCATCGAGCACTGCACCGTGCAGCCGGAGTTCGTCCAGAGCGGAGCACCGGCCCGGGGCGGCTCGGCCTGCAGCTTCAGCTGTGGTCAGGGGTGCGTGGAGAAGCTCTGCTGCTCGCCTCAGCTGGAAGAAACCGGCTGTCCCAAGACAGAGAGGGAGGAATCCTGCTCTCCAGCGCCGCACGCTGTTGATCAGATTAGAGATGTGGTTATTGAGAACACATACCTGTGATGATTAAAGGGTCATCGGATGCACATATGTGACCCTGGACCACAAAATCAGGAATAGGTGTCAGTTGTTTGAAATTGAGCTTTCCATTGATGTATGGTTTGTTAGGATTGGACAATATTCGGCTAAGATTAAACGATTTGAATCTGAGGGAGCAGATAAATCAAAATATTAAGAAAGTGAAGTTCTCTGCGTTTTGATATATTTATGGTAGGAAATGTACAAAATATCTTCATGGAACATGATCTTTACTTAATATCCTAATGATTTCTGGGATAAAACAAAAAATCATAATTTTGATCTATACAGTGTAATTTTGGCTTTCTGTGCTACTTACTGCTTTTGTGCTCCAGGCTCACATGTGATTGCTTAAGGTCTAAACATGCACTTGTCAAATTTAAGATTTTGGGCTTTTTGTTTTTTCATCCATTACAGTACATGTTTTAAAGGCTTTTTTTCCCTCCTACACTTTGCCATAAATCTCCACTTCAGTTGCTCTTACACACACACACACACACACACACACACACACGAAACGTTACACTTTTATTCCTGTCTGTATCCTGTATATTTTTACAGAGGGATTTATTTATATATAAATTTATTTATATATATTGATTGTAAATTTTTTTTATTCCCCCCAAAATTGATAATATATTATTTTCTATCAGTATTTTCTGAAATATGGAGAAACAAAAATGAGAAGAATTCCCTCTGTAAAACACATTTGACCTTAATATGTCGAAAATTAAACAAGAAAACTGACTTTTTTTGTACAAGAAATTAATTCAAATTAGTGCATATTTAATGAAATAATGCCTCATTAGCATAGTTAAACGTCAAAAATAAAAATAGGAGAATCTTGTGGCAATTCCATTCACATGGATGTGTTTGTATTTATATATATATATATATATATATATATATATATTCATGAGCATAAAATATGTCTTTAAAAGTAGTTCCAGGAGAAAAGTATTTTAAAAAATGTATATTGTTGTGGAGTTTGAATTACTGAGCGAACAAAATGCAATAAATCTGAGGCCTTCTACTAATAAAATGTATTTAAAATACTTGCATTAACTTCTTCACCGAGAACTTTAGCGATGAAAACATTAGGGGAAAGAAAAGAAGAAAAAATAAATAAAAAAACAGGAATGTGATCACAGCTGTTCAGAGACACCAGACCATCCTGCAGTTGTATGTGATGAAGGATACATTTTCCTATAATTCGTATACACAGAGTTTGTGTATATTTCTTCCATGACGTCATGAAAAAAGTGTTTTTTTGACAGGTCCAGCTTGAAAAAGTCATCTTACTGTGGAAAGCCATTGCTGAGAAACCAGATGCAAACCAGTGTGAGGTCATTCCTGGCTGAGCAGTTATTTTAGTCTGTACTGATAACCGAGTGATGATGTTTGTTATCATGCTTACGTGAACATTCTTCTAGGGCGCATTACTAATGTTGCATAACAAAAACAGGCACTACTAAAATTATTAAAATGATTTTGGATTACGTTTCTGATTTGCAATGTTAGTACATCATCTGTTGTACACTGGTGCTCTGATTTTAAAGTATGCAAATAACCCACTCGTATAGCGATGTTTCTATAAAATAAGCGCTTTATTAAATCACAAACTAGGCATTGATCCTTTTCTCCTCAAGGAACCGCATAAAATACGTCTTCCTTGTAAAAAAAAGTCTTGCCAACTTTTTTTTCAATCGAAAGTAGCAAAAGCCAGCTTGAAAGGTCGCTAGATGGCGTCATACGTCAATTTGCATATTCATTACGTCAGTGCGTAATATTATCTTGCTCCTCTGTGGTCACATAATGTTATTCAGTGCACCCAAATTCTCAACATAACTGTTTTCACTGATATACTTAATGGTTTCTGTTTTCAGAAAAACGGAATGAATATGAAATGCACGCCATTATTAAACTAGCTCTTACAAGATATTAAAATCCTTATTTATAATCGAGCCGTTGTCTGATGAATATCAAATACACATAAGATATAGACAATGGCTATGCTATGATTTTGGCTATATTTGCATGTAAAATAGAGTTAGAAGCAACATTATATCTATTTTAACCGAAAGCTCTGCTCCTCGCAGCCGCGCGCTGAACAGAACAGACGCAGAGAGGTGCGCGCGCGCGCTGTGGAAGCAAGGCCTCGCGCTAGCGCTGCAGTACCGCACAGACTCGCTGAGGGTTGTCTAAGAAGTCGCTAGATTTGTCGCTAGTCGCCTTTTTGGAAAAATGTCACCAAGGGGCTCTGAAAAATGGCCAAAGTTAGTTGGGGCAACACTGTGTAAAATGCTTTTTACGCTTGTGTGAAGTTGGAATAAGGACTTTTATTTTGAAAGTCGGCGCGTCTCTACTTCCGCGTGAAAAATTCTGTGACAACATCCGCTCCAACATCCGTTTCCTCACCACGGCTTGTAAAATTAAGCAGCGTTTTATTATGAAGTTAATATTAATTCCTACTTTAAAAGACCATAAAGTATGAAGGTTATGCCTTAAAAGCTAATATCATGGCGAGGATCGGCGACATCATTCATCTCAACGTCGGGGGCAAAAGGTAAGTTTTAAACCAAACCGCACATCCTGCTCGAAACAAGCCAAACACTTTCCTAACATCACCTTAAAGATGCTGCTTTACGTCAGAAACGTGAATGTAGTCTTCATAACAACTAGTAGTGTTTTAATATCCCTGTTTTAACTTACTGTAACTTAAGTAGCATCAGACAGTAATAAACATCTGCATAACTCTACACGCAGCAGATCCGGTTATTAACTCTGTTATTACAGCAAATAACGATACATGTTTTATATTTGTGTGTATAAATCCAGGTTCAGTACCTCCAGGCAGACTCTGACATGGGTTCCTGACTCGTTTTTCTCAAGGTTTGTGTGTTTTAGATCAGGAAAAGCTTATATATATATTTCATGTATATCGACAGTTGAAGTGCGTATATAACATACATTAGGTTTATTAATAATATCTGACTATATGGGGTGTTTGTTTTTCGCGTCTTATTAGAACCGATATTATTTAAGAAAATAGCAGCTTTTTGTACAAAATGATAAATGCATGTGTTTTTGTTTATTTAAACACTTCTAGTTTATTAAGTGGACGGATATCAACACTTAAAGATGAGACTGGAGCGGTAAAGTATATTGCTAATAATAATACACATCTTTACAAAGTTAGTGAGTGTGTTTTAATGTGGCCTGATGTTTGTCTCTTTCAGATATTCATTGACAGAGATCCGTCTCTGTTCGCTCCTATTCTCAACTTCCTGCGCACTAAAGAGCTTCACCCCAGGCAAGCCTGTATATTTGTGAAATAGATAAATGAGCACTGTCAAATGAAGTGTCTTATTTAGGTTGTAAATGTTTTTATGGCAGGTCCATAGATGTGCACTTATTAATGCACGAGGCAGAGTTCTATGGGATCACGCCGCTGGGTAAGATCCGGCTGTGCTGGGATTGTTCTGATGCGTGTTACATTGCGTGCGGATTAAATGCTGGTCTCATCTAATCGTGTGTTTGCCTCTGCAGTGAGAAAGCTGCAGCTGTGTGATGAACTGGATCGCTCCTCGTGCGGGAACGTGTTGTTCAATGGCTATCTGCCTCCGCCAGGTACACAACAACCCCTGAGCTCAGAGACGAACCTCAGCACGGTTTTCAGAGAGACTCGGCGTGCTTGTGGCTGCAACCGTTCCTGATGCAAAATACTGAAAGTGGCACATTCCTCCGATTAAACTATTAAAATGCTATGATTTAATGGCAGAAATAACATGCATAAAGGTTAAATATATGCGCTTTAGTATCTTCCATGCGTGTAGGTTAGGTACAGTACATGCGTGTCAGAGCGGCTCTGTTCGCAGTGAATGAAGCTCCCCAAAAACTCGGGGACCCTCGCTTTGAGTTGACATGTTTTGATGTCCACAGATTGAAAAAAGTTGCCACATCATAAAGAAATGGCGAAATATGTAATATTAATTGAACATTTAAATTAAATGTCAATATTAAGCAAGAATCCACTTGTTTAGTTGGCGCCCCCTGCTGGTATTTGTTATAATGCATACTCTACATTAGCTGTATTATTTATAATACGTGACGTATTTTAGCAGTTTTGTTGAATAAAGCCATATGATTACTTACACAGCTCGGGTCACCGACTAATGTGCGTTTGTGCATGTTACAGTGTATCCGGTGAAGCGCAGAAACAGGCACAGTGTGGCAGGACCCCAGTTCATGGGGGGCCGTGCTGGGCCGGTGGAAAGGGCCCCTGTGAGGAGGAGTAATACAATGCCACCTAACCTGGGCAACTCTGGCATTCTGGGTAGAGCTGCCATGGAGGAGAGAGCCACAGGTGTGCACTCGGTTCAATTCCACTCTGTTCTTCTTTATTCTGCTCTGTTTTATTCCGATGATGTTTTATTCTGTAATTAGTTCTGCTCGTTTCTTGTCTGGTTTATTCTTTTGCTCTTGTGCACTTGACTCCTGCTGATTTCAGTCTGTAATAGTGATTATTCATGCTTTCTTTGTCGTTGAGGTCCCATCTCTGATCCAGGCATGGTCAGAATCATATGCGGTCATCATAACTGGATTGCTGTGGCCTATGCCCAGTTTGTGGTCTGTTACAGGTAGGGTTCCTCTTTGATTGACACATATAGTAATGATTTACCTGTGCTATTTGTTTTAACGTGTCATCCGTTTCTTGTGCTCAGGGTGAAAGAGTCGACCGGATGGCAGCAGGTGTTCACCAGCCCTCGGTTGGACTGGGTGATCGACAGAGTGGCTCTCAATGCCAAAGTCTTGGGCGGTTCTCTAGGGGACAATGATAAGATGGTTGCCGTTGCATCGGGCACAGAAATCATACTTTGGGCGATCTGTCCTGATGGAAATGGGAATGAAATTGGTAAGCTTTTGTTTCCTATACAGTTATAAAGCAAAGGTTTGGGCACCCATGCAGAATTCGTCCCTTGTTTGTTCTAAGCAGTTAAACTGATCACTGCTCTTCAGAATAATCCTCCAGGTCCCGCAGATTCCAGCATCTATTGCTTATTTGAACCCTTTCCAACAGTGACTGTATGGTTTTAAGATCAGTTAAGGGCAGGGGTCACCAAGCAGAGTTCAGTTCCAACCCTAATCAAACACACCTGAAGCAGCGAATCAAGGTCTCACTAGGTATACTTGAACTTCTAGGCAGGTGTGATGAAGCAAGTTAGAGCTAAACCCTGCAGGACACCATCAAGTTGGTTTAGGGACTCAAACACAGCTATTAAACAAGGTTCAAACATGCACAGATGCTCCAGACGGAAACCACATGCATTAAGAGCCGGGGGTTGAAAACGTAAACATTTGGAAATCAAGGAAAGTTTTACTTAATTTGTTTCCCGGAAACATGCAAGTATCTTCTAAAATATTCATATTCATCCTGTTGAAAGGTTTTCACCCCCCATACACCCCCATACATGTTTTCACAGATTCTGCAAAGGGTGCCCAAACTTTTGCATACAACTGTGATGTTTAGGGTTTTACACAAATGTTCGTTCGGACCCTCAGGTGTGTTCAGTTTGAATGTGCCGGTGGAGGCTTTGTTCTTCGTTGGTAATCAGCTCATCGCCACCAGCCACACGGGCAAAGTGGGAGTATGGAACGCAGTCACTAAACACTGGCAGGTAACGACACGCATGACGGATTCATGTCTGCTTTTGTTTCTGGTGTCGCATTTTAATTGAAAATAATTTCTTACTATCAAAAGTGTTCACTACCTCTCTCTCTTTGCAGAACCAGGATGTAGTTCCTATCAACAGTTATGACACGGCCGGATCCTTCCTCATTTTGGGATGCAATAATGGATCTATTTATTATATAGGTAAAGTGATAATCAGTCAATAATGAAGTGTTGGGGTTGCAAATAAAAAGGTAGCTTTAGTTTTTGTTTGTGGTTCGTGGTTCATGGGGTTGGGATACAATTAAAAAAATATTAACCATTTAATGTTAATAAACTAATAACATTATATGATGTTATTTTTTTAATTTCTTGAGCTTTTCTAAAACATTTTTGGCATGCGTTCAACAAATTCTTGTGCATTCAGACACACCGTGCATTTCTGTGTTATTCAGATGTCCAGAAGTTTCCGTTGCGGATGAAGGATAATGATCTGTTGGTGACCGAGCTGTATCGAGATCCCACTGAAGATGCAATAACTGCTCTAAGCGTCTACCTGACGCCCAAAACAAGTAATGCCAACCTATCATCTCACACAGCCAGGACTGTGTCATAGCACTATTAGCACTCCAGTTGATCACACAATTATGAAAAACACCGGTTGAGAAACTGTTGAAAAGAGAGCTTATTACACGTATAAGCACTGCAGGATGTAGTGTGAACCGTGTATGTGTGCGCTTGTGTTTGTTCAGGTGACAGTGGGAACTGGATTGAGATTGCGTATGGCACTAGTTCAGGCACGGTGCGTGTCATAGTTCAGCATCCAGAGACGGTGGGGTCCGGTCCACAGCTCTTCCAGACCTTCTCCGTTCACCGCAGCCCTGTTACCAAGATCATGCTGTCTGAGAAACATCTCATCTCTGGTAAAGAGGTTTTTTTCTTAAATGCGTTGCTTGTTTATGTGTAGAATATCGTAAGGAACAAAAGTCTGAGATCAAAAAAAGAAAAAAGATGAGGATAGCAAAATGTTATAATTTTTATATTATATATATATATATATATATATATATATATATTATATGCAGATATCTATATATTCTATCCAAATATAGGAAGAGCA
>JAUMHQ010000081.1:1152170-1175168 GCA_032361165.1 Enteromius paludinosus | reverse complement strand
GCTTCACAACAACTCTGTGACTGTTCTTGAACGGCCCAGCCAGAGCCCTGACTTAAACCCAACTGAGCATCTCTGGATAGACCTAAAAATGGCTGTCCACCAACGTTTACCATCCCACCTGACAGAACTGGAGAGGATCCCCAAATTCAGGTGTGAAGAACTTGTATCTTTCCTAAAAAGACTCATGGCTGTATTCGATCAAAAGGGTGCTTCTACTAAATACTGAATACTTATGACCATGTGATATTTCAGCTTTTCTTTTTTAATAAATCTGCAAAAATGTCTATATATATATATATATTTTTTTTTTCTGTCAAGATGAGGTGCTGTGTGTACATTGATGTGGGAAAAAAATAAACTTCTGATTTTAGCAAATGGCTGCAATATAACAAAGAGTGAAACATTTAAGGTAGTCTGAATACTTTCCGTACCGACTGCATATAACTCATTAAAACCTCTTCATGCACACACTGCAGTAAAAAGTGTTGACACGCTACTAAATTTAAGCTGTCAAATTTGAGTCATTTAAGTTTGCAAATAAACTCTTCATATATATAATTATTATTATTATTATTGATCAAGCTTACACTTTATGCTTCAGATGTAATGTAAGATGTAATATACCTGAGTTGGCCAGAGCCATGGCTTTGAGAGTGAGCAGCTCCTCCTGGTTGAGGCCCATCTGCTGGTATTTGGAGGTCAGGTGTCTCAGATCCGTGTAGAGGTCATGCAGTCCTGCGGCTCGACACTGGCTCTCGTTCAGACGCAGGTTCTCCGCAAACTGAAGCTCGTCAGCCGAGCCCTGAGATCTCCAAACCACGTTCAGCACCAGCGTCTCCATCCAGCCGCTCTGGAGCAGCGCCATCTGATCCACCAGAGCGAGGCCAGAGAAACCTGACAAACACACCAGCCGTTATCTCAACGCACACCGCACCGAAGACTATAACAGCATCAGATCAGCCTGGGTACCTGGTATATGTTTGGCCCAGCCAATCATAACCAGCAGCTCCCTGTTCAGAAGGTCACATAAGGTCAGCAGCGTTTTAAGGTCACTGTCGGGGGTTGCGGGGTCAGGGGCGGCTCTCAGAGGAGCTGGCTCAGATACGAGGAGCTGAGAGATCACTTTGTTTCCTGGAAAGGAAAAGATGAGGATGTTTTATTGCTGATGTTAAACCGTTAATCAGGTTAAATCCTCAACCACTCATAATCCACTGACTACAGTTTCTAATGCTCCGGTCTTCGTGCTCAGGTCTGCTGGTCTTTAATACATATTTTAAAATGCTCTGAAAGTTGAATGGCGGCTTAAAATGTGTGTGTGTGTGTGCACATTGTCTCCACAAAGATAGGAATAGCAGTAAATGTTGAGCTTGTGGGTACATGTGTTAGGTCTCCATGAGGAAACAAGATTATAAATCACACAGAATGAAGTGTCTTGAGAATGTAAAAGTGTGTTGTGTTTCCTGTAAGGGGTAGGTTTAGGTGTAGGGTCAGTGTAGGACAATACCACATACAGTCTGTACAGTAGAAACACCATTACACCTATGGAGAGACCCCAGAAAACATGGAAACCCAATGTGTGTGTGGTGAGACTCACGGATGGGTTTGCTGGGGTGAGCGTAAGGTGTTTTGGTGAAGAGAGAGAGCGCTGAATCCACTCTGCGCTTGTACTTCTGTCGGCCTCCTCTCACACGGTCCATACGCACACCTACACACACACACACACACACACAGGAAATAATGTGCCGTTATAACATAAATAAACATGACTAGTTTTTGTGTTCCCTGTTCTTCCCATTTCTGCAATATAAGAAACTCAATCATTATGATTTGAAAAGTCACTGTTATAGCATACTAAGTCACAACTATGTCTTTACTAGTTGAAATTCTTACATAGAAACTCATAATTATGAGATAAAGTCAAAATTATAACAAAAACAGTTATTTACGTTACATTTAGTCCTTTTGCAGACACATTCATCCAAAGAGACTTTGCAATAAGAGAAGCAATTAAAATCAACTATAGAAATTCTGACTATAAACGTCGCTTTTACAATTTGAAACTGAAATTAAGTTGAAATTATGACAATAAATCAAAATTATGACATTCTAAGCTATATTGTGCTATATTTATAAGCAATAATAGTTATTTCTTGTCATAATTTCAAACCTACCTCATAATTATGACTTCAATTTTAACCTTTTATGTCATAATTGTGAATTTAGTATGAAAGAATATAATAAATAATATAACATAATGTCAACTTTTCAATCATGACTTTTAAAGTAGTACTACTGTAACAAATGCATTTCTCATTGTTAGTGACTGATGCTACCATATAACATATAGTACATCTATATGTTGTATTCAGTACTAAAAAATCTAAACTCTCCATCTTTTTGGCGATTAGGGTTTTATGGACATAAGTTATTTTAGCAAACATCTAAAGATGAAATAATGGATTGGGTTTAGGAGCTCACCCTCTCTCATCATGCCGGCACGCAGGCACTTCTGGAAACGACATGCCTGGCATGATTTCCTCCGTCTCTTAGTGATCTCACAGTCATTGACCACCGGACAGCTGTACTCAATGTTTCCTGAAACACAGACATAGAGCACAGCACACACTTTTACTCAGAAGAAAATAACAGTAGGGAGGGACAGTATCAGGAAACGCTTTGTGAGCAGCTCAATATTTGAGCACACATAAAAGCACCATGAAGACAGACGCTCAGCTGAAGGTAGAGAGGAATGTAGCTCTACTAATTGCGATATATCTATCATATGTTTAATCAAACATAAAGTCCATTTGTCCCATGCTTCACAAGCTGAGCGTTCACACAGAAATCCATAGAATCCAGACAGAGTTCAACTATTGATTTGCACTGCCTCGTAATTTAATAATCATGGCAAGAGTTAGAAAGTCTGTGTTTTCCCAGAGGCGAGAGTATTGACGAATGTTCAACACTCGTTAACGCCCAGAGAAGCAAATCCTGGAATTTCCACCGTTAACGCCGATCAATAGATTTGTCTAAAACACGACGCTGGACAAGACTCTGTGGGATGAGAGCATGCATTATGTGATTGAACACTTCATCAATAAATTGATATGTTAACACACACTTGCGCTCGGTCTGCCCAAGGCCAAAGCCAATAAAAACACTCCGTCTGCATCCATCAGAAACCTTTACAAAACTCCACTATATATATATATATATATATATATATATATTGTATAAGACCACAACATATATCATAGCCAGATTATATTTAATGCAAATATTGACAATATGTGCCAAGAGACAACAATTCTGATTTTATTTTACCCATGGATTTACTACACTACACACACACATTACAGATTAAAACATAATAGGTATTTCAGTGGCTAGTTATGAATTGGCAACAGTTTTATCTCAGCTCTACAGATCATCAAATAAAAATAATAAAACTGGGCATTTTATAAAGACCATTTAGAGTAATCAAAACCCAAGACAATTGTATTGACGAGGTGCTTTGATTAAAACAGCAGCATACTGAGTCTTCACACACAAATCAATGACAGACAGATAGATAACTCATTTCATATTGATCATTACATTCATTAACAGCTTTGAAAACGCACTCAGAAATTTGAACACATATTTTCATTAAGTTATTAACTAGTATGAGACTGAGAGAATATGAGAATTCTTTATTTATTTATTTTAATTGTGATTTATCCATCATCTGAATGCTGAATAAATATGGTGTGTGTGAATAAGATATTTTGGCTGAGATGAAAATATTTAAAAATATGGGATCTGAGGGTGCAAAAAAGGTTATATACTATATATATAATACAGTTATTATACTATATCATCATTCAACATGTTTAAGTTCATAACTTCCGTTTTAAGTCTCATGATGTTTTGTGGCTGTGTTCGTTACCTTGAATGGTTCTTTTGAAGAAGGCCTTGCACGCCTCACACGACGCGACGCCGTAGTGATATCCGGACGCGAAGTCTCCACACACCAGGCACAGGCGCTTGGGCCCGGGGTTCAGGGACGCGATGTAGTCGCAGCTCAGCAGGGACTCTGTGTGACCGAGGGGCTGGAAGAGAGCCGCGGCGCTGCTGCTGGAGATGGAGCTGGAGCTGACCGGCGAGTCGGGGTTCAGAGACGGGTTCCCGGAGAACACGCTGTAGCCGCTGCTGTCCGACGCGCTGCCGGGGCTGAACGGGGTCGCGCTGCTGTCCAGGCCGAGCGAGGGGCTCAGCGGGGCGGCTTTGAGCGGCGCATCGGTCGGGGACGGAGGGTCATCAGAGGTGGACGCATCTAAAAGACTGATGTGAAGTTTCAAAAGTGTTAGTTGTCTTTTAATTGCATTTACACTCATCTGTTATGAGACGAAAAAGAGATTAATTGTCATGTCATCGTACTTTTGAACAGACAGGCTCTTTAGGCTATCCATCTATTCAACTACTGACCTGTTAAGCAACATACAATATTTATGAATGAGTTGGGTTATTAATTATTAATGACGTTTATGTTATTTAAATGATCAGCCTTTGTAGTATAACAAACAACATGCAATAACTAGCAATTAATCAGTACATAATCTTTGAAAGTGAAAATGACACATATTAAAAACAGACTTTCTAAGCACTGGATAGTGCATTGCACAGTGACACATAACTAAAAGTAATGCATTAGGTACATATTTGCAATGACATGCATTCTTCAAACAGACTTGTGTCATCACATCACACATTGCACCGTTTCAGTCCATTAAAACTGTAAACTGAAGCTTTGTTACTGGCATTGTGAGTCAAATCATAGAGTTGCAAATGTTGCAAAGTCCACAAAGAGTTCTTAAAAAAAAAAAAAAGTAAAAATAAATAAAAAACACTCTTTATTAATTAAAGAAAACTGAGCTGCATCTGACACATGACAACACTTTCTGCAGAGTTTAGGTATAAAAAGTAAAAGGTAAAAAAAGATAACAAGTAATATATAAGGCATTTCAATTTGTAATAGTCCTGCTTACTTGTGCTGGTTTAGAAACTGGAAGTTCTCACTCAGGCAAAACTCCTTGAGGTCCATCACTACTGTTCCCCAGGGACTGTCTGTGATGAAGGGAACGGAGCTCACACTGAGCAGGAGCTGCAGAGCGGCAGGTTTATGTAAGTGATGCGCGGCGGTGGGCGGGTCTAATCTAATCCAGATGCATGCTGATTACAACCCTATTGATGGGCTCTCATAACTGACAGGTCAGATCCTCAAAAACGACAATACTAGCAGACCAACAGCAAATCGGTAATTTACTAAACCATGCCCATGCCCCCCCCCATTTTCCCTCCATTTTCCACAGTGACAGAGGCTCTTTGTTGTATGTAAATAAATTTAAAGACATTCCTTATCTGCTGTTGGCTGCAAACACCAATAAACCACTCCCGTCACATCAAATCTGCTTCATTTCCTTGTTGCTGCCTCTGTTGTTGATCCTCAAAACAGACTCCACTTTGAGTTGACTCTGTACTGCAAGTACAGGATCTCTGCTAGTTGATTTTCAGCCCACGCCTGTTTAAAGTTGGGGAATATTGGAGTTAAATGCCAATTATAATTAAGCTACTACACAAATAAACATTTAGTTGATGACAGTCAATGATGCATTTTGCACATAAGTCTAAAGTAATGAATTTAGGTAAAGGGGTGCAGAGCCAGTGCTGGTTTTGTGGGCAAACATCAATGCCTTGCATTTTATGCAAGCAGCTATTGGTAGTCTGCAAATTGATAAACAGGTGTGATGTGCATTAGAAATTTGTATTGCTGCCGTGTTATAAGGTTTGATCGAACTGGCAGAAAGACCTGTCTTTCTGAGAGATGCGAGCAGCTATTGTTGGATCATCAGGATGGCGTGAGAGGCAGAGTCGAGTGTCATCAGCATAGCAGGGATATGAAAAGTCATATTTCTGAGTGACAGAGCAGAGTGATGCCATGTAGACAGAGAAGAGAAGTGGTCCAAGAACTGAGCCCTGAGGCACCCCGGTATAGATATATGTTGCAACTTAGACAACTCACCTCTCCAAGATAGCTTAAAGGACCGACCTTTGATAATTATTAATAATGCAACTCCTGATTTTAAAACTGTAGGACTTAATGTTTAAATTAATATTAGCAAAGATCATTGGATACTGTATAAGCACTCTTGTTAGTTTAGGTGAACCTAATTTAGTATCATTGAGATACAATTATATTTTCTATTAGCATTTAATATTACGTCATGTTTTGTGAATTTTTCATTCATTCATTTTATTTCAGTTTTAGTTTTAGTTATTTTAGTGCATCTAGGAAACTGAGACAAACTAGATAATATGAAGGTTTATTTTAATGTATTTCAGTTTAAATTTTATAATTATATTGTATTCTTTTAAAGTTTTTTGTTTTGATTAACTATAATGACCCTAACTAATGCAGTCAAGTAGATTTACAAAATAAACAGTAATTGCACTGGATTAGGCTAATATTTTGGAGGTTTGTTTAGTAATCCAAATAACACAGGTTTATTTGGTTGTGGTTAGATCTGCGAGCTCGGCTGTGGATGTTCAGTCAGTAGGTCAGGATTTGTACAGATGTAGGATTACATGATGCAGCCATGATGCCTGAAAAAGTGCTGAGGCTCAGTGTTTAGCTGCACTCCTTGTACTCCAGTGACCTACTATGAGAATCATAAACCTGTCTGCCTCACACAATGTGATGCAATGCTTATGTCTGCGTAACCTTATTACATGCAGTACTTTGTTATGAAGAGAGATACATTTTCTAAAAGTCATTACTACATGTACACATACAAATGATTCAGCACCAATGACTATCATCACAATTACAGCGAAAGGATGAAAGATCCACATGTTTGTGTACAACCCAACTCTCATTTTCATGCTTCACTGACAGAAAAACATCTGAACGTCTGTCCATAGAGTCACATGATCCATTGAACATTGAAGAATGAAATGTTTATTATGCATTGTAATCTTTATAGGAAATGCATAATGTTTCTTTGTTTTGTATATACTAATAAAAAATTAAAAAATATTTCTGAATAAAAATCAATTTACATGCCAGTAATGCATAACTGATTATTCATCTGCTCTCATATATTTGCAAGGTCATGATTAACTAAAACTAAAATGGCTATTAACAAAATAAATAAAACTGAAATAAGTATTTTGTTTAAAGATGCTAATAAAACATTCATATAAAAACAGTACACTGTGTCCTATTTTTATGGATTTATTTTAGTGTGTAATGCAAAATATTAGTGAGTTACACTCAACAGTGCACAGCTGTGGTCATATTCAGTATTTCTGCAATCAATAGTCCATCCTTATGTATAGTATTTCTTATGATTTGGCATGAAATACGTGGTATCATGTACAGTCAGATGGTCATTATTGTGGAGTAAACAAGACAAAACAAGAGACCTAAGCAGCTGCACATCATCCATTACATAATCATTACCGTTATTTTCAGTGTTTTCTCACTATAGGAGTGGATTTACATAACTCACAGAGTTATATTGTGGTGTGACCAGGATTAGAGCGCTTCCTAGAAATATGGGCCACTCGGCTCGCTCGGCTGTGAGATGCTGACCCGGTTTGGGGTGTGAGGTGATGACCCTGTTTTGGAGTGTTACAGAACACTGACCCATTTCTGACCCAGCGCAGGTGAGAGGATTAGTGTCTAGGCCGGCCAGGAACACCTGTCTCGTTCCCCACAGGCCTTAATCCAGGAGAGGCCTCCTCAGCAACAAATTCAGACAATTCGTGCTGGCATCGTCCAGTGAGAGTGTGACAGAGCCATGCCCAGCACATGTGAGATCAGGAGCTGTGCCAGTGTGAGGAGAGAGAGAGGAGATCTGACAGACTCTCACTATCACTAGCAGCTACACACACACAAACTCCATCAACAGACACTCACAGGAGAAAAATAATGCAATGTTGTTTTATAATATATTGCAATTTTTTTTGTGATTAAATCTGAATTTTCAGCATCATTACCCCAGCCTTCAGTGTCACATGAGTCTAATATCTAATAATATGCTAATGTGATGCTCAGGAAGCATTTCTGATTATTATCAATGTAGAAAACAATTGTGCTGCTGAATATCTTTGTGTAAACTGATAGTTAAAAAAAAAAACCATTAGATTAAAAAAAAAAATATATATATATATATATATACTACTCACAATAAGTTAGGGCTATTGTTATTTACATGAGTGCTTTTCCTATTTGCTCTGAACTTTAATGAAATAAGTCAAAGTTCCCTTTGAAATTACTAATAACGTATGAGAAGAAACACCATTTTCATTAGTTTAATATTTATTACCCCCAAAATGTAGACATTAACAAGGATAGCCCCAAGGCAAAAAAACAAAAATGACAAAAAATGACAACGTCAGTAGCGGGTGTTTCCACTATTTGCCGCAATGACATCTTGACAGCGACGTCTCCTGCTCCTCACTAGCCTCATGATGTTGTTCTGATGTGTTCCACTCCTCCACAAGTGCTACATGCAGTTCTGCCAGGTCACGTGGGGCTGGGGTACGACCATCCAGTCTCTGCTTCAACTGGTCCCAGACGTGCTCTACGGGGTTCAGGTCAGGGGACATTGATGGCCATACCCTATGAGGCACTCCAACTTCCTGATTGTGACAATTCTGCCACGATTTGGTGGAGCGTTATCATCCATGAACAGAAAGATGGGGGTGTGCTGGCGTAATTAGGAGATGATTATGGGTTCTATGATGTCTCTGAGCGTGCAGTGACTTAGTCATGTACAATAACCAAATCTGTTTTGCGCTGACTGGTGATGCCTGCCCAGACTGTTGCACCTCCTCCACCAAAGCAAACCCTGGTGACCATGTTGACCTCAGCGTATCGCTCACCTCGCCTTCTCCAGAAACGCTGACGACCATCATTTCTGTGGAAGGTGACTCAAACAGGGTGGTAGACCACTGCTGCATTGTCCAGGTCACATGGTCTTGTGCCCACTGCAAACGGTGTCAGTGGAGTCAAGCCAAAGCGGTGGAGTCGGTTGTGAATGGATCGTCTGGAAACCCTAGTATTCCTCACGTCTCGTAAACGGGCCTGCAGCTGTGGAGAAGTTGTATAACGATGTCTGAGTGCATAGGTCCTTAGGTACTACTCATCGCTGCAGTCTGTCACTCATGGGGCTCCACTCCTGGGTCCGTGTCATGACCTCTGCCAGTACTTCTGTGTCTTGATGCAAGTCTGCTGATGACACTTTAAGACACACCAAGTTCACGAGCAACATCTGACTGCCTGCCACCCATGGCCAGGTGGGCTGCTCGTCTGTTAAGTGACGTTGTGTGTTCATGGCTGTTTGAATGATGAACGTGGAATGACTTACTGACAATACCAGCTTTTTACACCCAAAGAGTGTTAAAAGATGATGCCACATTGAAAAATGTAGTCTTTTGGTATTGGCCCCAATATAAGGCACACCTGTACACAACGAGACCATCACATGGAAAACACAAAATGAAGTGTGTCTATCACCCCAATACAATTTCCTCCCTATCCCAAAAATGTCTGAAGTGAAACAAGCACAGTGTGTATGACATCCACTAAGTCTCTCAAAATATCCCTAGCTTATTGTGAGCAGTGTATATATATATATGTATTATTTAGGTATGTATTTATGTAGCATTCCATTAAGAAAAAAAAAATGCATAATGACATGGTTATAACATAGGTATTACAATATGAAGGTGATTTATGAGGACATTTTCAGTGCCCCTGTAATTCAAAAGACTTAAAAAACATACTAAATGCTGTGCTAAAAATGCACACAGTTTGTTGTGATGGGTAGGTTTAGGTATAGGGTCAGTGTAGGACAATAGCACATACAGTTTGTACAGTATAAAAACCATTACACCTATAGAGAATCCCCATAAATCAAAATGTGTGTGTGTATGTACAAATCATTTTGGGGTTAAGCATGACCCACGCATGTCGTAATGAGATTCACTCACCCAGCACAGCAACACAATGAATATCATTCTCTTCTAAAACGACCCGCAGTCGTAACTGCAGCGTGCAAATCACTACACAGTGACATCAGTGGAAACTTAACCGAATCCAAGAACTTTGACCTAAAACTCCACCATAAACATTCAGCAGCCAATTCCAGTCTGGCATGGCTGTGTTTGTGTGTTTGTGAGCGAGTGAGTCATTTGCACTCAAGCCTGTCCAGTTCAGGCCGTGTTTAACCTCAACACACTCCAGTACTATCAACAAAGGAGGATCAGAGGAAGTTTACGGGGAAAACTGAACTCCTAACATGAGCCACAATGGAGTGAAAGCTGATATTCCGCTGCTCGCTGCAATCCATCAAAGTACATTATGAGCGAAGTGAACCTGTTTAATCGGCTTGGCTGTGTGATGTGGGAGGATTGGCCTATAAAAGGACTTATGAGCTGGATTCATATCAACACTAGGCACATTAAGACCACGCAGAGATAAGCTGGTTACAAACCTTCTCAAGCAAAGCACGTGAGAGAAAGAGAGACGGCCTAAGAATCTCAACAGCGGGATTTCAGTTATATTTCGCTTGGCTTTCTGGAAGCTCATCAACAAACAAACACTTGGTTATTTGGTGGGAACGTGTGCAAATATATTTCCAGATGACACAGAAGATATCAAAAACGTACACATAAAAACATGTAACAAACATCCGAGATGTCTAAAAATGTACAATAGCAGTTCACGACTGCGCTTTCCCCGCAAAAATACAGTGCATTTTGTGTTATGTGACGCGAGGCTTTCCAACAGACCAAAGACAGAAAAGAGATTTTACAGTATCAAATAGCAACGTGGTGAAATATGACAAAAATACATATATTTGTATATAGTGTACATGGAATTGCCTTCATTGATATGGGTACATAAATATGTAACACTTGCATTTTCTAGTTTATGCAGTTTGGTAGATCTTTATGACAGACCTGCATTTAAACCAAAAAGTACATTAATATATATATATATATATATTAGTTCTGGGCAATGATTAATTATGATTAACCACATCCAAAATAAAAGTTATCGTGTATATATTATATGTGTATATTTATTATGTTCATATATAAGGACACACACATACAGTATGTATTTTTAAGTATTTACATGTATGCATTTATATTCATATCATTTATATTATATATAAATATATTTAATATATATACATAACATATTTCTTAAATATATACATGCATGTGTGTGTGTATTTATATATACATAATTGCATTACTTATGTCTTGTAATGCACCTCGTAATGCATCCCATGAAGTTAAAATACATTATAATGTAGTTATTTACTGAACACATCTTTAGAAAGTATAATGCACGAAAAACAATTCTTCAAATATTAGAATGCATTTTAACTTTGGTTACAAATATTTATGTAAAGATTTAATGCATTACAACATGCATTGCAAATACCTTTATAATGCATTATACATAAAGGCTTTACCGAATTTTCCTTTGAGTACAACAAGCTTCAGTATTAGACTTTTGGATAGTATTGTCATGGAATCAACAATTTACAGCAACGTGGTGGAAATAGGGAAAAATATAAGTAAGTCTCTAAAGACAGTCCTCGCTCAAGCCGGGATGCAGCGGTTGGGTGTTCGGGACATGATGAAGCCCCTGAGACACTCACACCTGTACGAGCCCTCTGTGTTCATGCAGCGAGCGTTAACGCAGTCCAGCGAGTCTTCATCGTCACACTCGTCCATGTCTGCAGGAGTCAAACACACACACCGTTAGTGGCGTGGCTGTTTGAGAACGGAGGAGCAGTGAGAAGAGAGGCATACCTGTGCAGGTCATGCTAGTGATGTCGAGCTGATAGCCCTCGTAGCAGTCGCACATGTAGCCTTCCTCCACTCTAATACAGCGGCCGTTTTCACAGCCGTGGACAATACCACACTCTTCTGAACTCAGACTACCGTATGATGCATATCTCCCTAAAACACACACACACACAGGAATCACGGCTTCTTCTGTGTTCATGCGCTACATACACGTGCAGAGTTTTCCACAAAAATACCTGGTGTTCAGATGCACTTTATTATACTGAATGTGCACTGGTAGTGTACTTCAAATCTTAAAATAATACAATAAAAATCAGATTCATCATCAAATCAGTTGCAGAAATAAATTTGATTAGATCAATTAAATAAATAAGCCAAATTAAAGAAAGAGGGGGATTTTTATTAAGAAGATAAATATGTAAATGGTTTTGTAGTATACTTTGCACAAAATAAAAGTATTTCAAATACACTTTAGTATTAGTTTTCACTAGGGTGTGCTTTCATTTCAGACTCACGCTCATAGAGTTGTCTGGGGCCCTCCCATCTGTCAGGAAACATTGGGAATGGGGGCGGGGCTCTCCATGACTCCTCCCCCTCTGCCTCGCTGTATGGAGAGTTTTCTGGAAGCGGTGCCAAACTGAGCGGAGACCCGTCTGGACGGGACGGCAAGGGTCGCGCATCGAACGTTCGCTCGCCACGAGGATCCGTGATACCGAAAGGAGGGCCAGGCGCAGTTCCATAATCATCTTCTTCCTCATAGTAACGACTTCCACTAGAAATGAGTTGAGTTCAATTACAATTACGTTTTTTTTTAACTGCTCGCATTTTCAAAACTTTCACACAAATTCCAGAATTGCACACACAAAATTCCTCACATCTCTTGCAAAATGAAGTGCATCATTCAAAATATCACAAACACGGTTTCAAATCTGTAATCAAAAGCAAACATTTGTCATACGTTGTAAACACCTTTTTTATAATAATATGTTTTCTCATATATATTAAAAAACCTGAAGCTCTTCTTTCATGAGCTCCTATGTACATTTCTGTACAATACTGAAAGTAACTGGCAGCGAGATTGCAAGCAAACTGTTTTTTACTGTACACATTTGTGATTGTGAATCTGTACTTAGCACAGCAATACAGTATTACACAGTACAAAAGAAAAAAAAATACATCAAGCATGTGTAGATATGTATTTATAGACCTATTCTAAAGTCATGATTGGTAGGTGTTAGTGTGAAGGACTGATGCATTAGTGTGGCATGTGGTTATTGGTTGCTCTGATTGGTTGTGTTTGAAAAAAAAAAATCCAGATACTTCCTGTTAGGTTTTTGTGTGAACCCAACTTTAACCCATCTCTTTTAGAGAACTACAGACTGGTTTCCCTTTCTTCCTTTCATTGCAAAAACACTTGAACGAGCTGTGTTCAACCAAGCCCTTGCTGTTGTCACACAGAACAACCTGCTTAGCAGCAACCTGACAGAGGTCTGGTTTCGGAAGTGGACATTCGACTGAGGCTGCCTTGCTTTCAGTTTTCTTTTGACACAGTTGGCCACCAGATCCTCCTGTCAATCCTATTGGCATATGGCATCTTAGGAACCACACTCCAGTGGTTTGAGTCTTACCTCTCAGATAGGTCCATAAAGGTATTAAACTACTGGGGTGCCTCAGGGCTCAGTTCTTGGACCACTTTTCTTCTCTGTCTACATGGCATCACTAGGCGTTGTCATTCAGAAACATGGATTTCCATATCACTGCTATGCTGATGACGCTCAACTCTGCCTCTCATTCCATCCTTATGATCCGACAATGGCTGCTATAGCATCTCTAACAGACATTTCTTGCTGGATAAAGGACCATCACCTTCAACTCAACCTTGCCGAGACATAACTACTTGTGGTTCCATCAAACCCAACATTTCATCACAATTTCACCATCCAGTTAGGCACATCAACCTTAACTCCTTCAAAAACAGACAGAAACCCCAGACAGTTGTGATTGATGATCAGCTGATTTTCACAGACCACATAAACTGCCTGGTCTTGCAGATTTGCTTCGTTAAAAAAAAAAAAAACAGAATATCAGGCCCTTTCTTTTGGACCTTTCTTTCACAACTCCTTGTTCAATCTCTTGTGCTGTCCAGGCTGTACTATTGCAATGCTGTCTTGGCAGGCCAGTTCTATTAAACCTTTAAAATCATTCCAGAAAGCGCCAGTAAAAAGAATGCACATCATACCTCTGTTTATTAACTTGCACTGACCACCAATTTTCCACCTTTTCAAAAGGAACAAGTTTGTACCTGAAGAGTCCATTTAGGTACCTTGAAGGTACATATTGGAACCTAATAGCTATAAAAGTACCTTTTGAAAAGGTACTGGCTTAGTGACAGCTTTTGTACCTTTATTGAGTGTAAAGAGACACAAAATCACTTTTACAGTACATACAGTACTTTTACATTAAATGTTTGGCTAAAAACAACCATATTTGACCCTCTAAATCGAGCGCTTTAAAAATAAATAAATAAATAAAATGAAACTAGCTATTCTAATCTTTTTTTGTCTTTTTATCTATTATATAATTAAAACAAAAACCTTGCTATGTGTACTGTGTTAAGCTAACTCTTTCTATCGCCCTTATTTGTAAGTCACTTTGGATAAAAGCGTCTGCTAAAGGACTAAATGCAAATGTAAAAGGTTTCATATTTCATGAAAGGAGTCAAAGGCTAATAAGTAGTATATGGTTTTGCAGATTCAGTGTGGTTCTGGTGCTCGAGAGTCGGGTTTCAGAAATTGTGTGGCAAGCGAAGATTTTGTGTGTAAGCATTAAAAAAAGAACTGCAGTAGTGTATTGTTCGAATGACCCACTCACCCTGGAGCCGGCTGCCTGTAGGGGGCGTCTGGGGGCCTGTATGAGGTGGGTGGTCTGCCTCTCAGCCCGGATCGCCATCCACCTGCTCCCACAGGGCTGTAGTCATCGTATTCAGGGGATATGTAGTCGGGACGTCCCGGCAGAGGCTCGGGGTACTCTGGGGGGCTGTACGGCGGGTGGTATCCTCCTCTTCCTGGCTGGGGCCCGGGGCCGAAACGTTCGTAGTAACGAGGAGAGTGAGGAGGAGGACCGAACTCATTACACAGAGCCTCATAGGCCTCTGATCGGGAGTCAAACAGAGGGAAACTGTGTTAGGGTCGGGAACATTTCACTTAATTTTATTTGAATGATGGCAAAAATAAAATACAAAGAAACTAAAACAACTAAACAGGAAAAAAATATTCATTTATTTTCACCTCTGAAAAAGTAGTACACTTTCATGTAATTTCTATTTTTGTATTAAAATATATTTGCAATTGTATATTTGGAATTAAGTTACTTATAATAAGACTACTTCTTTAAATCAAAACATAAAATTATCAAAAAACATAATGATTTCAAATCTGCTTGAAAGTAAAACTATTAATTTAATATAATTACAAAGTGCACTTTTTAAAAGCCTTCTAAAGTGTGTTAAGAAACAGCCATGAAAGCGTTTCTGTTTAGATCTCTTAAGGGGTCTTTTATTTCTATAGTATTATAATATCTGCTTGTACAGCTTTAATAACATACTTTTGAGATTGACATTTAAGCGCACTGCTATCACAAGGTTTGTAAACCTGATTCATGTTGTTTGGCTGGATTTCGAAGACTTTAGACCACAATCTTCCAATGCCTGTGTAATTTATTGAATAGCTTAATTTGATGTCAATTCAAATTCAGGAGTTGAATTGAATTTATAAGGCAACAGATGCATCCCAAATACATCATGTACTTAACCATAGGTTTTATAAGGTTATTTTGTCATTCGTAGCTTGATTATCTCCTCGCATGTAATCAAAGCTTCGGCTGTTGAATGCATAAAGTGGCCAATATTCCACACTATGGTCTGTTGTTGTTTTTTGTGCACCATCCAGCACACTTTTTCTTTGTGAAATTTTCAGTGTGAACTCACTACTCACGCTATTTATGCTACAAAATGACATAGAATAGTGCATAAGTACACAAATTGGGACACACTGAGAATCCAGTTCTGACTGGCACGCTTTGGGTGTGTGTGTGTGTGTACCTTCATCTCTGCGGGGGCAGAGGGCACAGTGCATACCCCAGGCCTCACCATACAAACAGCAGCACTCAGTGAAGGTCAGCGGAACTCCTAACAAAGGACTCTGACAGACCAGACTAGCTGTGACGTGACGCCAACAGAAATTTAAGTTCTCATCTGGGAAAAACACAGACAGACAGACAACAAATAAACTTTCAAGAGCTTCTAAAGTTGTCATTTTACACATTGCAACTTTTGTTTTTCCATTCTTAACGGTACAGTTCACCAAAAAATTTAAGTCTGTCATCACTTATGTCCTTCAGAACTCACAAGGTTTTCATGTATTTTCAAAACACAAATGAAGATATTTTTTTTATTATTTGATGAGATCTAAATGTGTGTTGGTCAATCTGTGGAAAACAAAATCCATACGTATATAAATATATATATATATATATAAGATATATAAGTCAATCACACTTCTGTGAAATAAAACTTTAATTAAATTTCATTATCACAGGGACAAAAAAAATATAGAAATAAACAAATATCCTTTTTAAAATGAAAGACTTAATGTAATTTTTTTTATAAAAATATCAAAAAATCTAAATCAAATAAAATATAATTCCATTATGGGGGATTTTTTTTTACAAAATGCATAAACAAATATCTTTAAATGAAACTCTTAATATAAAATGAATATACATGTATGTATGTATATATAATTCCATTATCATATTATAAAAATAAACTATCCTTTTAAATATAATTTATATTAATAATTTATATTATATTTATAATTTATAATAATTTTATTACTATTTATTACATAAATGTATGATATGAAATTAAATCGTATCATAGGATATATATATTTTTTATATAAATATTTATGAAACACGGATAGCATGAAATGTTGTCAGAGCCAGTGTCAGAGAGCTGCTTGTATTCTGTGCATCTCTCACCCTCAGCGAGTCCGCTTGCATTGACACAGTTGCGCTGTGTGTCATCCAGCACTAGAGGGGGCTCACACGTACAGTAAAACGTCCCCAGTGTATTGACACACTGACCGCCAGTGCAGGTCTCCTCACTCTCACACTCATTATTATCTACAGGGAGACAGAGAGACAGAAACATCAGTCTGCTGAGCTGAAGTCTATCCCAGGAGGCTCTGGTGTTTTGAAGGCTGACCGATGCACTCCAGCAGATCCGTGTCATAGTAGAATCCGCTGGGACAGTAACAGGCGTAGCCGGGAATGTTGTTGACACACACACCACCTTTACACACCTCCGGGTCAAACAGCTTACACTCATCCACGTCTGTCCGGAGAACAAACACACTCGGATTAGAAACGGCCAATGCTGAGGGACTTACGGGACGCTTATGTGAAAGTCTGTTACCCTTGTAACTGAACGCTCCCGTTTCGGTGGTGATGTACCCTCTTCCGCTCGGACACAGAGACTGGAATTCAGCTGAAGGGAGAAATATTGATGATGGGAAAAAGTGAGAAACTCATCAGTGGGAAAACTTTTAGCATATTTTTAATACCGTCCTTGCAGACAGTAATGCAATTTAAGTGCACTTAGAAAGACACTTACATGACTGTTTCTTAGCACTTTGTACTACTGTCAAATTAAAAGTACATTTAAAATCACGATGAAACTACACTTATATTCGTGTTTTAAAGAAGTACACTTATTTTGATGGCAATTTGCTAACATAACGTTAATGTTTTTTAAATAGCAGCTTAGATTTTATGTGTAGATCCAGTAAGTTTAGAAATGTGCAATAGCAAATATATTTCAATGCATGACATACAACAGAAACAGAAAATGATAGAAATTATATTGAAATGTATTTGAATTTAAATTTCAAAGACCTTTGAATTATTGTGTAATTAAAACACACTGAAGTTTTTTAACTATTCAATTTATATAAAGTAAATTTAATAGACACATTTTAATACATTTAAAAGATGTTTAATTGAAATAACATGCAATGAAGTGTCCAAAAGCCTTATATTTTCTCAAAACTCAAATAAAAATCTATAAAAAACTATAGAGACACAATACTAAAAATATAAAAAGTCGTACCTCAATGAGACTAAAATAACACTTGTCGTTAGCTCAGTGTTAGCGTGTGTTTGTTCACCTGTTCCCATCTCGGGACAGACATCATATTGGCACATGAGGCCCCAGCCCTGTCCCGCTGTACAGCAGCACTCCTGCAGCGTGGAGTTCTGGGACAGCGTCTTGCAGGAGAACGGCTGAGATAAACTGTAGTAACACTCTCTGGTTTCTCCAGGACGAGTCTGCGGCAGAGAGCCGGACGATCCAGATGAAACACGGCCCGCCGAGGAAGAGGCGTCTCTAGTCGACGGTTCTGACACGCCTGAAGCCAAACCACACAGTAACACCTAATTTAGGGCCAGTTCTCTCTATCAACTAGTTGCTTATTAGCATGCATATTACTAGAATATTGGCTGGTTATTAGTACTCATAAAGCATTTTAATGTGTTATTCTGCACAAACACATTTTAAATCCCTAAATCCAACTCAATACATAAACTTAACAAAGACCTTACTTATCATTACCTTACTTACCTTACCTTAAATTATGGGTTTATTGTAAAAATCATATTTAATGGTAAGAACGGACATATTTTCCCTCAACATTTGAAATAAAGTTTGAGTTACTATATAAATATCAACCTTCAGAACGTTTCCAGTTAATTGATCAATATCACTTAATTGTACTGAATAAGCTCTTGTAGTGTAATTTGCATTTTTAAAGTATATTTATATTACTTAAGTAATATTTTAAGTCATATAAGTATTACTTAAAAAGCCCACTTTCATGACAGTTTCTTAAGTAGACTTTAAAGTTCACTTTGTAACAATGTTAAAACACTGTACATCAAAGTACATTTTAAATCCTAAAATGTAAAATAATATTAAATAATATTTTGTCATGTGTCAAAAAAGTGCACTTTTAAAAGCGTCCTAAAATGACATGTAAAGATGTACTAAAGCCTTATTTAAGTGGCTCTTAAGTTTAACTAATTGCATTTAATATACATAAACTATAATACATTTTTATTTACTTCTAAATAACATACAGTTAATTTTCCAAAAATTCTAAAAATTACTCTTTTTAAAGGTTTTTAGATACTGTTTTAGGACACTGTTAATTAAACAAACAATGATTATTTACCCAATTAAAGCAGATTGTTTGCCTAATATCTGCACATGGATTTGCTCTTGTATGAGACAGAATAGCTGATATGTAGAGTGTTATCAGTCAGCTGAAGTCAGCAGAAAGTCAAGCAGCTGACTTGTTGTTTGGAACAGGGGCATTGTGCTTGTTGTTATATTGTTTGATATGGATATGTTCATGTTATATAAAGTGCCCTCATCATAGAAATAAAATGTCATTATTATTAGCAGTAGTTGTAGTGCTGTCAGTAGAGGGCAGCACTGAAACAGAATGCTGGAAGTACAGTAGAGAGTGTGTGTGTGTGTTACCTGTGCTCTCTCTGCTCACACACTGTCCGGCGAGCGGGTCGAACTCCTCCTGTCCGTTCTCACACTCACAGGTGAACGAGCCCTCGACGTTCCAGCAGCGCGCAGAGCCACACACACCCTGCATTGTCTCACACTCGTTTATGTCTGCGCGGATAGAGACATGCAGGGAACAAAACTCATTTTATATTAGTTCTAATAATAAACGGAAATTTTCTCTCATGAAAAAGAAGTGTGCCTAATCGTACTGAATGTGCACTTGCAGTACAGTCAATATGATAGTAATGAAATAAAAGGCCACTTAAGTGACTTACACTTTTACACTCTTATGTTTATTAACATATTGAAGTAGACTTAAAAAGAATGAATGAGTTAGTCAATTATATAAAAAAATTAGTAAATCAAAAGTTTTACTTTAAATAATTATAGTCATGAAGTAGGAATAATTTAACTACTGTGCCCTCGTTTTAATTAAAACATTGTACTTCTTTTGTTATTTTATTTTACTTTTAATTTGACCACACATGACACATGGTTTGGGTTTTGTTTGGGTGTCTGTGTTATGTTGTGTTGTCAGGTCTTGGCGTAATGGATAGGGTGTTGGACTTGTAACCCGTGCAGTTCCCACTCAAGTATATTCTTCTGAAGAGCATGACTCCTGTAGTAACTCTGTTTTCCTGTGGTCATGTACTCACCCACACACATCTGTCCGTTGCCGGTGGACTCGTAGCCCTGGTCACACAGGCACTGATACGTGCCGATCAGATTCTGGCAGAAGGCATGATGTCCACAAACCGTCTCGTTAGCGCACTCGTTAATGTCTGCGAGAGAGACACAGCTGTCATTCTGGAGGTACGTGTGTGTGTGCACTTGCACAGCTATCCGGTTTTAGATCATCAGAGTGAGGACAGTTTGGAAAAGTGAAGACATTTTGGCCGGTCCTCACTTTCTGAGAGCCTTTAAAAGGCCTGTTTGAGGGTCAAGACTTGATTGATCAGGTTATAATTGGGTAGGGTTAGGGTAAGGGTTTGGGAGACACACTTAGTTGTGATGGGTAGGGTTAGGGTCAGGAGCTAGAGATTGCATTGTGTCAGTGTGTGTGTGTGTGATCTACTGTCTGTCAGACTCACCCACACACTCTCCAGAGGTGGTGATGTGGTATCCGGGCTCGCAGGACGCTACGCAGCGGAATGATCCGATGGTGTTCTCACAGCGCTGGGATCCACAAACCAGCCCCTCTGAGTCCAGACACTCGTTCACATCTGCAGACAAACATCTCAGCTGAGATCTGCATATATATATATATACATATTTTCCCCGGATCATTTTCAGGGATCCTCAATTTTTACTTTCAAATTTCAGAAACACTTTAGAATAGAAAACATTTGTGAACTATTAACTACAACTTTTCCCTCAATCAGTTCTGCTTATTAATAGTTAGAAAGGTAGTTATTAAGTGGGATTTGGATGTTGAATAAGGTCAGTTAGAATATGTGATTAATCAGATCTAATAAATGGCTAATATTCTAGTCATATGCATGCTAATAAGCAACTAATAGGTATTGCAATAAAATAAAGTGTTACCATTTAATTACATTTTGAGGAATTGCTGTTGTCAGTACTGTCATGGTTAAAAAAACAACAAACAAATGTTCTTGTCAATCAGTTAAGGAAATATGAATGAAACTGCATTCAAATTAATTTATCCAGCAGTTTTAAAAGTAGTTTTTAATACTTTTTTTAAATGTTAGTTGTTTTGAATTGTAACATACAGGTTGAATGTTGTGATAGTAGCATTTGTGTGTGTGTGTGTTACCCAGGCAGGCGGTTCTCTCAGGGTTGGTGGTGAAGCCGGTTTGGCAGTGGCACAGGAACGATCCCTCAGTGTTACTGCAGCGGCCGTCCTGACAAACTCCCTCCTGAACACACTCGTCCACATCTGGAAACACACACACAACGCATTACATCATCCCACGCAGAAGCCATCAGTAATAACGCTCCGTCTCACAACAGTTTTGCTCTGTTCTGGATGATTCAGATTGAGCTGAATTCACAGGAACAGGGAGAGTGGATAACTGGAAGGATTAGCCAAATTAATGAGAGTTGCTCCATGACTGGAAAAAACATGTTTTTTTATTTTCCAAGAGCATTTTACACCCTCTCTCTGACCCTCTGTATCAAACAGGCTTGCTATAATGTACCTTTCAGATATCACTGCCGTTATAATAAAAACATTTGTTCTAAAAAAGTTTATAAAAGTGAGTAAATAAATGCCAGTAAATAAATACATAATTAAGTAAAAATTTCATTATATATTTAAATAAATAATTGTTTTAAATAATAAATTAAAATAATTCATAAAATGTAAATAAATGAAAATATAAATAAAAATCTCAGTACACAAATTATTAAATATATATAAACAAAGACATAATAAAAATTAAACGTCATTAAATAAATAAGGGTACACAGGTTTTAAAAAAGTATGAAATGTGTCAATAAAATACATAGTAATAGCCTACTTTTTTTTTTTTTCTTATGTATTATTTTACATTTTTTATTATTAAACTGAAAATTAATATTTTCAATAAACCATATGCACTTACGATATAAATTATTTAATGGTAAATTATTTAATGCATACAAAATGATCTCTGCCTTCAGCACATGGGTGTGAATGTGCAGATGTTTCCTTTTATCGCATTCTGTGCAATTATCCTGCATCTTGAATTTATCTGATAGGGTGTGTGGTGGACATGTTGAAAGGAGAAATGTTTACTTCAGGCGTTTGACTAATGCAGTCACACCAACAGAATCATTCCATCCGAGAATTAAAGAACTTTTCACATCTGAGAGATTGAATCAGCTCCCTGATGACCAGGTCCAAATCTACATTCAAGGTCGCTGAGGAAGGAGTCACGCTATAAGATTTTTAGCTTCTACCTCAGGTCCGGAGTCATACCTTGACAGGACGTCCCATTAGCGGCGCTCCTGTAGCCCTGCGCACACACACACTTATACGATCCGTCCGTGTTCACACACTCCCCGCTTGGGAAGCAGAAGTCTTCTTCCAGGCACTCGTTAATGTCTGAGACAGACAGAAGTGTGTTCAAATCAAACTCAAATGTGACCCGGGAGCACAAAACCAAATGTCACAAGGGTCAATTTTATGAAATTGAGATTTATACATGATCTGAAATCTGAATAAATACGCTTTCCATTGATTTATGGTTCGTTAGGATCGGACAATATTTAGTTGAGGTACAACTATTGCAATCTTAGTGTGCAAAATAATCTAAATATTGAGGAAACGGCCTTTAAAGCTGCCAAAATGAAGTTCTTAGCAATGCATAATTTACATAATTACATTTTAATATATTTACAGTAGAAAATGTGCTAAATATCTTTATGGAACAAGATCTTTACTTAAAGGGATAGTTCACCCAAAAATATTTACCTACCCCCATGCAATCCAAGATGTAGGTGACTTTGTTTCCTCAGCAGAACACAAACGAAGATTTTTAACT
>JAUMHQ010000081.1:1123336-1139891 GCA_032361165.1 Enteromius paludinosus | reverse complement strand
ACCTACATCTTGGATGCCCTGGGGGTAAGCAAATAAACATCTAATTTTCATTTTTGGGTGAACTATCCCTTTAAATGTAAAAGTTTTCACCTCCAGGCTTTTGTTGTAATGAACGTTATCTCAAATCAGTCATTGTTGGAAAGGGTTCAAATACACAAAATATGTTGGAAAACCAAAGCATTTATGTTAGCTGAAGGATTTTTTCTGAAGAACAGCAGACAGTTTAACTGTTCAGGACAAACAAGGGACTCATGAACAACTATCACCAAAAAAAAAATCTGGACTGTTTGTGTCTGTTTTTCTCTCCAATGGCTCCCAGTGTTTCTTTACGCCCATATTTGGTCTTTCCTGTTTCCTGTCCTCTTTAGCTCTATTAAACTCCACCTGTGTTGATTACCTAGGCCTTGTGTCTTTCTAATTCCAGCATCTGCTGTTAAACATCATGTAATTATGTGTTCCCTATATTTGAAGAATCTTCTTGTCCTTTACTGAAGTGAAAGGATGACACTTATTTTGGTAAAATAATTACAATTTTGTAAAGTGTATAACATTTTGACCATAACTGTAGGCCTATAAGAAAGTTTTAAATTTTTACGCTTTACACAGCAACTAATATGCAAATAAAGCATTTTGTTACCATTTAGCATTGTTTCCACTACTAAAACATTGCATATTTCTAATAAGAGTAAGGAACGAATACACTTTAAAAGAATATACTTAAGTGTGAACTTGTAGCCTAATATTTTTGAGTGTTTAAGTGCATGCTTATTAAATGAGAATAATCCAGTTCTTCACATGTGGTTTAGTGTGTCAGTCAACGCATCAAAATAACTAAAACTGAAATTTGGACCTTCAACCCCTTTGTCCCCCATTGAAGTCCACCTTCCAGAAAAACACAGCCCATCACAACATACTAAATCCAATCCCTGACAGAATACGTTTTGTGGTGTTGTCTCTTGTAGAATGAAACTCAGGAATAAGTTTGGTTTAGAAGATCAACCTGAAAGAAAGAACTGAAGACCTGTGTTACTCCTGAGTGACGCAGACTCATTTCTGGCATTGACGTGACTTTTCCTGTCACTCTCCATTACCTCTGTCTAACAGAGCCAAAATATATATCTATTAAAATGCCATCAAGTCTCAGTAAAGCCCAGAGCAGATTTCGGAGTAAAGACTGTGGACATGCTGGTTTCCCTGATGTCATTCTGCCTCAACAAACCCACACAATCTATTCAAGCGCCACCCTCACATACTCCAGCTGTAGCTGACATCTGTGTGATGCATCAGCGTGTTTCTGCTTTAATTCCTCACAGGACTCTGATGCTGCCATTTACGGATAGCAGCCAAGTAAAAACAGAAAATAAATGTCGCCAGTCTGTGACACGCTCATTTTTCACCATCACACGAGCCATGAGTTACACAACAGACTCCAGCGCCAAAACACATATTACCCTCGAACCTTAAGCTGATTTGATGTATTCTAACACTGTAAAAATGTTGATGAAACTAGTTAATTTTGCATTAATTGTTAACTTTTTCTGTACCCCTGTGAAAAAGAAGCATACTTTAAAAAGCATACTTTTTACCCCTATAATACACTTTCAAAATACATATTTTGACATACTTGAAATGCAAACTGAATGTCAGGTTTTTTGGCATGTAAAAATATATTATATTTTAACTTTTTACATTTAATGCAATTAGTTGAATGTAAGAGGTTTTTGACCCACATAAGTAGTATTTAAGTGTATTTTGACATGCAATTTATTGCAATCTGTTGTCTAATGTACATGTATGGTGTATTTTGAAAATATACTCAATGTCCTAAATTGCAACTTCATTATTTCAAATGTGTAATTAAGTAAACTAATATTAAATAACACTACAGTTAGGATAATAAAGTACTTTACATGTGCTTTAGTTTGTCAACACATCAAAATAAGTGTACTTCTGAAACATGACAAGATATATAGAGTGTAAACTACAAAATACACACAGTAAACACACATATTATGTAAACAAAAAACCTTTTATTTGGGTTTTTAATTAATCTTTTGACAGCACTAATTAATTGCCATTTTTTGAAGTATATTAACTTAAAAAAAATGTAATTCAAATATATTTATCTCAACCTGACACGATTGAACACCAGGTCCCGTTGTGTGACAACATGCCCCTCCATAAATCAATGAATATTAAATGAACTGTGCTTTTTGCAAAGACCTCAGAAAAAGCATGATAAATATTTGCTGAAAAGCCCAGAGCCTCTCACCGTTGGTGCTGATCTGCTCAGGCGTCTGCAGAGGCAGTATGTACTCAGACGTCATGGGCCGATTGGCTGAATCCACGGCACCGAGCGCCGGTTTCTCGATGTCATTGGTGGAGGCGGCCGTGGAGACGGGGATGTGGCAGAACTTCCCAGTGAAGTTGGGCAGACAGTGACACTGATCCTTTTGTACACACACTCCTCCATTCTTACACAACATCGGACACACAACTGACAGGAGACAGAACAGAGAAAGTGAGTAAAATCACTTCATCCATCACTCATCAACTTTATACAATTATGTAATTATTGCTCAAAAACCACAACAGCTTCTGATGAAAGACACAGAACACAGTCATTATTGGGTTTGAATGGATGCTGTTAACAGCCTAGTTATAAGTGCCTCTCAAAATGGAAAGTTTCTATTAAAAGCAGCTCTTTTTTGTTGTATTTCTTTTGTCATTACTGGCCTCAGAATACCTTCTATATCACATGTCTGTGATGTATTAATATGTTTGGAAAGCTTGGAACGAGCCCATGCCTAAAAAAATGAAAATAAATGTACCCTGTGTGTGTGTGTGAGAGAGAGAGAGAAAGAGAAGTTTCTTCGTGGTTGTTTTTGCAGTTTTCATCTGAAATCGCTCTAGCATGATCTCAAGATCCAAACACATCTGTCAAACAAACCCCATGCAGAAAGAGCTCCACACAACAACATAAACAACTCAGACAACAAACCCTTGAGAAGGAACAATCGGACAGAACAAGGCTAAATCTAATCTTCAACATCAAATCAAATCACAACAGTTTTCTTTCATAATGATTCATCTAAACTTTCCATGTTCGGCTCCTCCGATGTGAAAACTCAACAGGTTTACAGTGGTGTCCTGTGACCACATTGTTAATTCGAGCTTTAAAATCTAATTTAACCTGGGAGTAAAGAGGAGGTTTTAGGGATTTGATAAAAATGTAAAACAAATGATGGAAAATTAATTTCTGGGTCACTGATCAAATTTGACACTGGCCATGCTAAACTCACATTATTGTGATATGATGATTTTTGTAAATTTGATGGAATTTCTAACTATAAATAAAGTATCAGAGTATTAAATAAAAATAATAATATAAATAATTGATTCATATAACTATTAACTACAATACAATTAAAGTATTGCATTAAATAAAGGATTACACAAACTAGAGTCTTTCCATAAATGAAAAATAATAATTACAAAAAGCAAAAACAACACAAAATGTTCACTAGTGGTCTCAGATTTTAGGATCAAACGGTTTGTCCAATTACTAATGCTAAATGTGTGCTTTTTGCAATTATTTATTGACCTTAAATAAGTGTGGAATATATTTCTGCATCGTATCTAACGGAGATGGTGGTAAAAATAGAACAGATGCCATTATGAGACATGTTTATCAAGGAAGCAAAGAGCATTTTCTAATTCAAATATTGACTAAAATGAAGCAAGAAAAACAGCACAATGTTTGGAAACATTGCAACAGGAATGAATTTCACTGAGAAGATGACAAACATGATATTAACTTTTTTGTTCTTTAAAGTAAACACACGTAAACAGCAAGGAGACGGTAAAGATCTGCTGTCTTTGGCTGACCCATTTCCTCCCAGCTGTCGCTGACAAGAGTCTGTGTGTGGGTGATGGGGGAAATCTGAGCAGTTTCATTTCGAGTCTTAAAAACGCTGAGGTCACCCAACCAATTATATTCAGTTAGGAGAGATTTACCTTGATACCTTGACACACACACACACACACACCTCTATTAGCCAGGGTTTAGCGGAAGCTGAACAGCATCCAAAGTCCACAGGTATCCATCATTTTTATGGCAGGGTTCAGTGCCGGGTCAGGATTAATTCTCTGCTGTATGCATACACAAGGCTTTAAAACCTATTTGCGGTAGTATTTTATCATTCCTAGAAAACATATAAACATCAAACTAGAGGCTAAAATTTCTGAAAAAAAACTTTGATGCTGGCTTGAGAAAACCTGAATTGGACAGCTTGAGTCAAAAGAGCTGTGGTTTATTCACGTTGCAATGTGGTTGCTAGGGTCCTTCTCTAAATGGTTGCTAGGGCACGGCTAGGCAGTTGGTATGGTGATATCTATAGCCTCTTAAAAGCCAAAGAAGCCCACTCTCATGTCTTCAATTTGTTCAAATGCAGAGATATAACCAACCTCATCTCACGGCAATTCGTACATATTTTACGAGGTGGCTAATTCGTACGAATTCATAAGATTCCTTCTAAATCATATGTATTTTAAGAGTTGCCAATTCGTATGAATTTGTACGAATGACCTACACCTAACCCCGCCCCTAAACCTACCCATCACAGGGTTTTAGACAAATTGTATAAAGTCACATAAGTGAGGTCGTACAAATGAATACGAGTTAGCACAAATCTGGCACCTCGTACGAATATGTATGAATTGGTTGTGAGACTGTGTTGGATATAACTATAACTCATTTTACAGTATGCTTACCAGGGCATGACTAGACAGTTGAAGTCTGAGTCAAAAGAGTCCAACACCACGTCTCTACTCAGGTAACAGGGAATTTATTACAACTTTAATAGAACATTGTAAAAAAATCTTTAAATGATGTTCAGTTTAAGAAAAATAGACCACAGCATTCTTATAATATTAGAACTAAATGGTGTGAGAAATGTTCGTGTAACCTTTTACATAAAATTACAATCACAACTAAAAAAACTAACATTTTAATATATTAAAAACATTTCAAAACATTGTTCCTAAAATAATTACCTGGGTATGATGTTCTAATGCAGAAATTTAGCACGTTCATGCATGTTTATGGTTGCTAGGTTGCTCTAAATGATTGCTAGGGTGTGGTCAGGTAGGTGTCAGATGTTTAAAGACTACTTACTGTATCTGTCAAAAAATGCTTGTCTCTTCCCTAGTAAAAAAGTAAAATATATTTAAAGTATACTGTATATCTAAGTATATTTCAAATCTATAAACATATTTCCTGACAGATAACTCGAGACCTACTGATCTAAAAATCTTAATTAAACATTATTTGGAGTATTTCTTATTAATGAGCCTAAAATGCGTGTTGATGTCACTTTTTATTGAGGATTGTGTAATATTGCCCTTTAAATGCAAAATATTTAAAGTATACCTAACGTATATATATATATATCGTATAAGTCACGATGCCGGCTGAAGTGACTCGCGCTCTCGCTTTCCGATACGGGCAGGCAGGACACGGAGGCAGAAACTAGATTTCAAAGTGAACATTTATTACTAACAAAACAAGGAAAAACGCGCAGAGCAAAGCAAAGTACAACACCGACATGAAACGTTAATCACGGATAACACAGACTGAAATGAACCAGGTTAAATACAAAACTAATTAGACACAAACACAAGGCACCTGGGAAGACAATCACACGCTAAGGACCTGGGCGGGGTTACACATGACAGGAGCACATGAGGGTAATGAATGAAAACAAAACACGAAGCACATGAACAGGAAATGAAAACAACAAAAGGCAGATGGAACGCCCGTGGGCGTGACAGTATATACCTATACGAGTTTTATATACTAAAAGTACAATTGCATTTCATTTTATTAAGTACATAAATGTGAAAAATGTATTTGTAGTATACTGAGCATGAAATAGATTTAATTCAAATACATTTAATTATATTTATTTTCACGAGGGTATGATATTCTGATCCAGAGATTTTCCTCCCATCATTTTTCAGTAGGGTGGTGGTTGCTAGGGTGTGGTCAGGAAGTTGGGGTGTCACTATTTATAGTCCGTGTGTTTTAGGGGGTCACACACTGATGTCTCTGTGACATATGGGCACACACGTCATTTTGGAAATGCAAGTCTAAAACATCCGGAGGAGATGTGGTTTAAAGGATGTTGTTAATGGACCACTGAATTGTTTAGACATTTTCTTTCAACAGGACTCCCTAATTTGTTCCTCAGAATCAGATTCAATCCATTTATTTGTCTGCTTTTCTTTAACAATGGTAAATTCGCTATAAACTAGTTCTGGTGAGTTTCATGCTGGTTTTTATTGTAAGTTTCTACAATATGTTTAGTAGTAAGCTTATAGTTTTTGATAATTGCTGTTTCCTATAGCAATTCTGTGTATGAAACCCATTTTAAGTGAGCAATATAATGATTTTTAAACAAACAAAATAACCCAGAATGTGTTCTGTCCAATATTTACCCACCACTGGGTTGCCAAATAACCCAAGTTGGGTTGTTTTTAACTGGACATTTTTACAGTGCACTTGACTGTATTCTATGGATGTGAATGAGATGGGATGTTGGGCGTTGTTTGGAGATGATGTGGCAGAGGTTTGTACGTTTGGAGACGAATGAACCGTGGTGCTTTTTGAGCCAGGATGAGAGCTTGTTCTTCAGCTCATCTGCGTAAACACAAACATTTGGCAACACCCTCACACTTCATAAAACTAAAGCTGGAAATCTCTAGTACCTTTTCATATTCTAGCTTTTCCACCTTCTGTTGTTTTGAAACCACTGAGGGTTCGGATAAATATTGGCACCATCCAGATAACAGGAAGCCAAATCTACACTTTCAGCATGGGGGGAAATATGTAAATAAAATTATTTTTAAATGAAGAAAGGCCAGGAATACGCTGCTTGACTGAAACAACAAAATTATAAAACTCTTGACAGGACACGAATGGAAGAAAAAGCCATTTTCATTGGAGAAGGTCCAAGGAGAAGGTCTCATTTGCACTTCAGAGATTCATTCAGAGAAAAGCGCTGAGCGTATCTGCCATCTTTCAACTTTAATGAAGAAAGGAGATCCTCCCAGACTCCACTAGACCAGTTTAAGGTTGCATTTAAAAAGTCTTAAACTAGACGTATGAATTATTTCATATAAAAAAAAAAAAAAAAAACAAGTTTGGAAGAAGGTTCAACACAGATACACACACATTTTGGGCACATGTCTATGAACCTCAAGGCTGACATTATCACTCAAGTCAAAGGGGAAAACAGCAGAACTATTTTGAGGTAAATTAAAGACACATGCTGTTAAAGCATGCTCTTAGCGTGCTGTGCTCTGGGATAGACTAGAGAAAGCTGCAAATCAATCCATTTCAATGGCAATAGCCAGTGTGTCCGGCTTACTGTACAGTATTCACTGACCAATGAAAATGTTAAGCTGCACTGTACTATATAATTTGATACAATTTATACGACTCTTGTACACTTTCAGAGATAAAGGTACAAAAGCTGTAGCTGCGGCGGTACCTTTTCAAAAGGTTTTGAACCTAATGAAAAATAAAATTAGTTGTGAAATGTATTACCAATTCCAGAGTGTTTGGAAGTTAATTGAAAGTCATTTTAGGACTCTTAGATGTTTAAAATAATTGCATTTACTGGTAACATTTGTTTTTAGAGTATATTAATTTGCTTATTGGCATGCATGTAATTCAGACCATATTAATGCCTTATTCTACAGCCTAATGCTACCCAATACCTAAACTAAACAACTACTGCACTAACTATTAATAAGCAGCAAAATACAAATTTAGTGAGGGAAAAGTCACAGTTAATAGTGAATAAGTGTTCTCTACTCTAAGGTTTTACTATTTATTTAAAATACTGTAAAAATAGGTTCGATATGATGTCACTGAAGAAGTATTCATTTTCTCTCCCCAATTGTTTTCCTTTACAACAAACTTTTCATTTTTGAAAAATGATGTATTGATTGATTGGTGCTTCTCACTGAATCCTCATTATTATTATTACAAAAGGAAAAAAAAAAAATGCATAAACTAATGACAAAAAAAAAATTAACCATAAATGTTGCACTGACCCTGTGGTGACCCCCTGACGTTACCCTCAAAAGAAAAATAAAATAAAATTGGTGTTTATATGCCTTTGTGGTCCTGCAAAAGTCAACATATCTTATAGACCAGGGTTCAAAAGTTTACTGTACAATATAACACATCTCTCTGTAAGCCATTAACACACACTAATTTACTTCCACTAATGTTAAAGCAGGATGGCATGGAAGAACTTTTCCATATCGTAAAAAACTAGGACGACATTTGAACCGTTTAGAAAGCCGAATCTTTCAGGAAGCGTCCGCACATACGTACAGTACATGTACGATAACACACACTCTCACACATGTTGTGAGTGCCTCTGATAGTCTCTGGCTCTCTGCCATGGTCCAGATGTTTCAGGGCCCCTGAGGGCCACTGCAGGTAAACTAATTAACCCTTAGAGATGGACGCATATACGCCACGAGAAGAAACGGCTGCTTGATTTCTCTTACAGCAGGAAATACATTTCACGCTTTCTCCACTGATTTCAGTTAAAGCAGCTGAAGGATTGCGAGCTTTTATTTGGCACCACGTGTTCGACTCTCTGTTCACCCAAAACCCGCAGCCAGCTATTGGAGGGGAGTTATAACCAGCCCTACAAACACGTGCCCTAGATCAGACACAGATGCTTAGGACATCTGCATGCATACATATATTGTTAACTCATCTTGGATTTAAAATCCAGAGACACAAACTGAAAAACATTAAGTGCTTTAGTTTATTGAGCTTCCTTTGCTGTGATAAATGAATATTTTCTATATTAATATTCACCATTTATTTTCAAATGGACATCACCAGAAAGCAGACATCACCTTTTTTAAAAGAGCCAGTGCATAAGAGTCATTTGTATACAAAATGAACATTATGGCTCATGGTGCATGCAAATCTAAATAACTAACACAACCTCACAAAATGCTTTCTGGTAAAACCACCAATGAAAACTTAACAGAACCTTTCAACCCTGTACTAACATTTATGGACTTTTTTTAATGCCACTTTCAAAGTGAAATGGTGCAAAAAAAGTGCATTCAGTTTTATCTGAAACACATGGTCATGAATCTTTTTTCATATTGGTTGTTGCATGTACATATTTTAGCATGTTTCCATAAGTCTTTGAGCTATTTTGTCATGTCTCATCTTTCACAGTACTATTTGTATGAATATTAAAATGATAAGTGCAGTGCTGTACCTTTGATATATTTGCACTAAAATACTTTGTAATCCAAAATACTTAAAACCTGGGTCCCACTTTATATTGTCCCTAGTATTTGTGTACTTGCATAGTGACTAGATATGTAGTATGTAACACATTGTACAGTGCAGTGCTGTACCGGGTGCGCTAACAAGCAAGTTTACTTAATCAGAAACGCCTGATTGTATGGAGCTGATTATATGACCCAAACATCAAAATGTATTAGTTTACAAATTATGCACTTTTAAAAATGTTTTGAGCTCATAACATGACAAGGTGCACAAAATATACAAAAAAAAAGTCTTTGTTAAGCGATAATAATCATAATTTGTGTGAAAAGGAATAAAGGTTGTTTGTGTTTTACTGCCACTAGTGTTCATATCCGCTGGAAACAACATTCTTAAGAGTTTTCCAATGAGCCTAGGCTGGGATTTTCAATTATCTTCACCTTTTTTTTTCACATTTGTGAGCATTTTGGTCACATACAGCTCTGAAATCGGTACCATATGACATCAATTTTGGCAAAGATGAAACGTTTCCAGGCCAAAGGAAGCACAATCCAGAAGAAACATGACCAATAATCCATGGATCCACAGAAAGTGACTAGGAGCTACAGAATAATGGAGACAAATGTGTCTAATCAGGATCTAACTCACTGAGATGAATGCAGGGGGGCAGGGACCTTATTGATATAAACAGTTATATAAAGAGCTCTGGATTGCATTGGCGAGAAACATCTAGTTTCTTCAGCAGTCAGACTTTCACTATGTGTTTACAATCACTACTGTGTTGTCGTCGTAATTCAGCTGTCAAATGACTCCAACGAGCACAATTACAACCAGTGCTAAGCCTTGTGCCAGGATGCCAGACAGACTGTGAAGTCAATGAAAAAGACGTAACCTCCAGGATCCATCCGCTCAACTAAAAAGACGCTCTGACGGCATGGGTGGAGGTTTAGTAAACTGATAAATGAGACGAGCTGCACATTTCTCAGAACTGGAAGCCAACACAATTTCTTTCGGTGCCACAAACACGGCATGTGTGTTTATGCCCATTCATCTCCAAACAGCTTGAGTGGAGAACACACATAAATCACCTCCTGCTTTCATGTGCGGACGTGTTTACCAGAAGAAAACACAAATGTATAAAATCTATCAGAGGAAGTTTTGGTGTGTGATAAGTTCTTAATGAGTTTCTCTGGATGGAGATTACAGGCAGCACTTGTATAAATAGGTCACTGGACTGTTGGAGCTGATTTTGTCTTGGACAAGAGGCAAGACCCGAATAGGAAACAGGTCCAGAGTGAAAACTGAAGTCAAGAGGACTGTTCAAGCCTTACATAAGCGTACCGTGGTGCGGTGACTAGGAAAATAAGCTTGGATTCACAAAATAAGCCTGAAGAACTGGACTGAATATCCCAGGGTGGTTCGGATCTCGCGAATGAACTGGCAGAATATGATGGTTCTTTGATATATCATAACATGATTAAGTCATGCAATTTGCAATAAAATACTTTGGAATCCAAAATACTTAAAAACTGGCTCCCACTTTATATTGTTCCTAGTATTTGTGTACTTACATAGTGACTAGATACATGTATGTAGGATGTTACCACAGGGCAAGTACCTACAGCTGTAACATATCTGTAACTACAGACATGTAACAACCCTCAGAATGGCAACAGTACATGGGTAACAGCACTTTTTTCTCTTCACTAAGTACTCGTGTAACAGGAATTATATAAATACATTTTGCAACAATATGTTTAAGAGTAATTGGGGTGGGGATAATTTGTAATTTGATCCAGGGAGTAGAGATGGGCAGGTTTAGGGATATGTAAAGTGGGAAGAGTTGGATCTGGAGTTGGTGTACGACCAGTGTACTTACATGGTAACTGTCCACTTAATATAAAGTATAACATTCTAGACACCAACCACAATTTATACTGTATGTAAAGTTTAGCTTACTGGGCGCTGCTGTGTAACATCAGAGGGTGACACTTTATTTTAATGTGTCCATAATACAGAGTAATTACCTGCAGTAGTAAATACTAGTAGCTGTTATACCTGAACAGTTTGTACTTACAGTTTGTAATTAAGTAGATCTAACAGGCTGCTACTGTTACACATTTTTTACAGGCCGAGTCTGTTACACAGCTACTTATGTAACCAAAACACTGTTACATATGTGTTGCAGACTTTATACAACGTAATTATACATTCAAGTACACAGAGATGAGCTACTTAGAATAAGTGTATCAAGATTGTATTTAAGTGTAAGTAGCTGTGTAACAGACTCGGTCTGTAACGTTTGTGTAACAGTAGCTGTCTGCATCACTGCAAACTGAAATTACAGGCTGCTCCATAACTTAGTTGCATGATAAGTACATTTTATTTCAGGTAAGCACAATAGCTACTACCTATCTAATTAGGTAATTATGGCACCTTAAAATAGTGTTACCCATCAGAGTAATTACATGGTAAATCCATAGGAATTGTTTACTTAATATAAGGTGTACCACTTTCTTTACCAAAAAGTGCTGTTACATGTATTACACTGGTATCAGGACCACTTGATATAAAGTGGGACCTATCATAGCAAATCATGGCAATAATGCCTTGAAAATGCTGTAGTAATATCATGGTATTCTTTAACTTTTAAATACTGTACCATGAACGCTCAGGTCAAGCCCTCCATCTCTCAGAACAGCCTGAACTGCAATATCCATGCAAATGATCACCAAGAGCATCAGACACAACAGATGTCTCAGCACAAACACACAGCCCTCATAAATACCTTCAGATGAATGTCTGACACACCTGCGGGTCTCTGCATGTACATGTAGGCATGTGTTTGTCTGCAGAAGTGCAGTGCCTTAATCATTTATACTGGAGACACAAGCCTACTCAGAATGTCTGGTCTTCAAGATATAAGACTGTCAAATGTAATCTTAAATCTTAAAAAAATAATAATTATTATTTTATGTTATTCTTTTTACTACTCCTATTACTAATGCTATAGTATGGAAGGGTTTGAAACCCAACCTACATGGTTATAACAAAGTTATTACCATATTTGAGATCAGGAAATCTTACACACTAAATGTGAAACAGAACACGAGCACTAAACAGTGTTAACACCTTGCAGGATGCTGAAAGGCCCTCAGTGAAGTAGGTTTACTCACACACTCTGAAGCCGGATCCGGTTGGCGTCTGTGCTCCCTGCTCACTGTTGTAGATGGTGGTGACATTCCCGCGCTCGCAGTAGTTGGTGCAGCGTCCCTGCGTGCAACGCAGCCTGCAGATGGTGGGAGTGAAGAGCACTTTGATCCGCTCCGGACCCCCGTGGACCACGCTGGAGCGCTGCTGCTGGTGCTGACCCACGGCTAGAAAGAGGCAGAGGGCAAAGCCAAAGCAGAGCGGTAGACTCAGTGTGTGAGGACGCATGGTGAGCACCGGTCACACACACATCACACACACACACACTCGTGAAAGAAAGCGCCTTTTTCCTGGCTCGTCCCTGTAATATCCCTGGAAAGAATCAACTAATGCACAAAAAAAGCCCAATTCCTGTTCTGCCAGAGATATGAGGTAATGTGCGCCACACACACCTGTATATGTGCGTGTGTGTGTGTGCGTGTGTGGCTGTGAATGTGTTCAGAAAGCTGTTTGCTGAAGAAACCAGAGCCCTCCTGGTGTTTGAAGGAGTTGTCGCAAGCAAAATCTGTGTGCAATTGAGATCGGATCCATCACCCGCTCGCTCTCCTTCAGCCCTGCGCTCACAAACACACTGACAGGCTTCTCAGAGCTCTCACTACATGAGGAGAGAGCCTTTTCTGTCATACGAGGAGGAGAGAGCAGAGTGGGCGGCGAAACCAGAGAGAGAGAGACTCTGAGTCTCTGGCACTGCACACGGGGTGAGGTCAGCGCCGTTTAATGTGTGTGTGTGTGTGTGTGTGTGTGTGAGTGAGTGTGTAGCGGGGGCTTGTAGATGAAGGGAGGGGTGGATTTTTCTTTCACTCTGCATTTTCAGCGTTGTCATTTGGCGAGCTTTGGCTGTTCCCCTGCAGCGCGTTCTGAATGTTTACGAATAGTTCAGCACGAACCAATCGTTTAGTCACCTTTGCGACTTTGCTTCTTCTGTGGGACGTTGCTCTTTTACGGAAACTGGAAAAGTGGACAAAATGACAATAAAGCACCATAACACATTATAAAGGACCATAGATCAAGTCATACGATAGCTAACAGACCAGTGTCTTGGAATCTATTACTATTACTCGACAGTCTTAAAGTGCCTCTATTACGTATTTTTGAAAATGATCTTTCATGCAGTGAATGAAAACATCCTCCGAAGTTTAAATCTGAAAGTGCACCGTGTATAAGTTATTGTCTCTTAACAGAAAGAATCGACTCTGAATCATTGAAACAAGTCATTTTTAAAACAAATTCCAAGCCGTTTCATGTTGATGTCTCATTATTTCACACTTGTTGGTCTAAATGAAAATGCAAATTCATTCTTCACCACTAGGGGCCACTTTGGTTAAGCACAAACACAAATGAAATTGACCAATCACTGGAGGTGTTTGGAAAAATGTATTGTTCGGGTGTGACGAATTGGAGTGAGACTGTGTTGAAGAAAAGCACACAAGAGCAAGGATACCAAGGATCGTAACAATACCGTTGTGGAATGGAAGGGTTCTATGGATGTTTCTTGTAAAAGTTCTCTATTGGCATCAGTCGTTCAATAAAGAACCATAAAAGAACATTTCCATTGGAAAAAAAGGTTATTCATGGTGGAAAACAAAGGTTCTTTAGATGATTAAAATATTATTCACACTAAGAATGGTTCTTTTTTGGGGAACTGAAAATGGTTTTGCTATGGCACTGCAGAAAAACCAACCAACAAACAACAAAAAAGCTTTAGGAATATCACATTTGTTAACATTAGATATACAAGATTAACAACTAAGATTAATAAATGCTGTGGACGTTCTGTTTATCATTAGTTCATGTATTTGTTGTCGTTTTGGAGCTTTATGGAAAAGAGCTGTCATCATTTTTCCTCAGAAATTCCATGGATTTCAAAATTCCAAATAAATCCTTTTGAATTCCATTGAAAAAAAGCAGCTTGGAAACGTATTAAGAAAGATAGTAATAACCATTTTTTGTTGGTGAAAACACTACTGACTTTTAAACTGTACCGTGCTGTGTGTGTATCCATCTATATATATATATATATATATATATATATATATTGTAAAGATCAGCTGGATGTGTCAGTCCAATTTAGGATGACACTCCTGCCATCCGTGAACTGTGTCTGTGTTTTGTGTCTCTTACATGTATGGACTAATTATCAATGAACTCTTGTCTCCATCCACCTCATGTGTTGTCTTGGTTACTCGTATGTTCTCCTCCCATTCCTAATTGTCTGCTCATGTATTAGTATTGTCCTTGTATTAGATGCTGGTCAACGTTTGGATGTCTGTTTTCCCCGCTGTCTAGCCATCCGTGTTTCCCCCGAGTATTCTGCGTTCCGTGTCTCTGGATTTCCCGTTGCCGACTCTCGCTGCCTTCCCTGGATTATTCTATTGTCTTTGCCGCCGATGTTCCCATTCGCCGTGTTTACCCTGCTGTACTGACTCTGGCTTTTAAATAAACGCTTGCAAATGGATCCGCACGCCTACTCGCCTCTGTATCATGACAGATTGACCAGATCTGACATCCAGCTGATCATAACAATATGTGTATGCAAACATTAAAGATAAATTATTTAGTCTCAACCTTCAAAATATAAAATACATGACTAAATAATAAACTAATCAGTTGTGGACAGAAAAGCCTACAAGACATTTTTTTTTTTGACATTATTTAAAGATTTTTGCATTATACCTTTTTTTATTTACATTTTTTTTTTATTGTCAATTCAGATGTCCTATATGTTCAGCCATGGTAAATGTTTATACGCACAAAACATTTTCTTTGTTTTACATGAAATAGAAACGTATCACAAGAAACATCACAGAGCAATGAAAGAGCAACATCAGAGCAATCAGTTTTCCTGCAGGAAGAGTAGATGGTGGATTAAATGCAGAAATGAGGTGAACTTGATTATAACTCAGACTGACTTGACACACTTGCAGAATCTGGAACAAATGGGCCTGTTTTGAGTGCAGGAGCCTAAAGCGCAGACGCTGTTTGCTGGAGGAACAGATTTCTCCACACACACACACACACACACACACACACACCTGTATCTGAAACGTCCCGCAGCTGCTGGAGTCAGGGCTGCTGGGACCATAAATTCATAATGCTACCGTAGGGAGGACCGAACCCTGCACTCCTCTGAACAGATGATGTATGGATCACTTCACCCAAACTGACCGCCTGCTGTGGCCCGACAACAACATATTCCACAATCATTTATACACATATATTAAAATAATACTAATAAAAACAGCTAAAACAACAGCATTTGCTTCTTGATCTACTTTAATATGACTCATCAATCATTTGGGAGGAGCTGCTCAGCTCTGTCATGATGTCAATGTTTTACATATTAATGAGGCAGTAAAACATGCTTTACTATGGCAACTGGTCTTGTTTCTCATGTTGTTTGGGAATGAAGTTGAATTTGTAAGCTTGTTGTTGTAAATGATGTCATCATGTGGCACTGGATCATGTGCACACACACACACACACACACACACACACACACACACACACACACACACACATGTACTCGTGACTCTCCATACATAATTTCTTTTTCATGCAGGTCTGGCTATGAAATCTTCACTTTATCCTCATGATGAAACTCATAGTTATTCAACTGACAGATGCTTTTAGATGCAAGGCAGCATAAATATGAGCTGAATGAGACCATGACTGTAGTCAAGCTTCAGAAACATGAACAAAATTATTTGTTTGTTCATGAAAGAAGGTGCTAAGCCTTCACAAAGTATTAAACATTCAACTTTTCATAGATACTGGCAACACTGTTACATTTTATTGCCAATTTATTGTGATTTTGCAATTCATACCTACAAATTTCATTTAATCCATGAATACATGTATTTTTTTTTTATTAATTAATTTATATGATTTGTACCAACAGTATATATAATGTTATAAACATAAAAAAGTAAAGACAAAATCTTAAAGGTGCCATAGAATGCATTGAGAGAATATTTTAAATTGTTCTCTGATATGTACATAGAAGGTATGTAG
>JAUMHQ010000081.1:1050608-1061127 GCA_032361165.1 Enteromius paludinosus | reverse complement strand
ACACACACACACACACACACACACACACACACACACACACACACACACACACACACACACACACACACATATATATAGCTGAAACTGAAACTTAGTGATTCTGATTTATATAATGCAAATCTGTGACTACCATTAAAAAAAAACAACACAAAATTAATACCTGTATCTCCTGATAATATATTGAGGTCTTATGAAGCAAAATGATCAGCCTGTGTAATGACCTTTAAACCAGAGCCTCGGGCAAACGGTTCGGAGTGATGTTCACAAACTAATCATTTTACATCATCAAGTTTCACAGAAACGGACTGAAGCATCTGAAACAGACTGCGGCTCGATCAGAACAGATCTGCAGGTTACTCACTCAAAACAGATGGCTGGAAATGAGTCAAAATACTGCTGTGTCTGATTCAGTGATGAATGAATCATTCAGATCTCCAGGAGAGTTCCTCAAACAGTCTCTGATCTAAAAATACGATTCTGGCTGATGAACAATTTACCCTATAGTTCACCTATGAACTGTGGTAACAATGGTTTCCAGGTTTTATTTGTAGTAAAATGGTTCGTTTTCATTAGGGTCACCTACATCTAGAGTTATCTGAGGGTGAGTAAATGAGTTAAATAATTAACAGCAAACTATTATTGCTATCCCTTTAAGGTGTGGTCACAATTTTGTATGAAAAAACATATTTAAAAAGGTAATTTCTGGTTATATTAACAATTCAAAAACAGTGCCTTTATATTACATGCTGGTGCTTTGCTATCACATTATTTATTTAAAATATCAATCATTTAATTATTATTTTAACGAGTAAACATAGACAATGTTGTGTCTCATTTTCTCAAAAGCTGTGCATTGTTGCTTATTCAGTATAAATGTCATTGTTTCCGTATGCAAGTCTCTAAGTACAGACTGAGAATGCTGGCATAAAATCACAAGCTTGCCTTCAAAGAGAAAACCTATTTGAAATGGATTCAAAAAAGCTTTTTATGAACATCCCCCAGAGTTAAGGACAAGAAGGCGAAGCTGAGAAGCTCCCAAAAGTCTTCTTATTATTCAGGATGTTCTTCAGCTGCTCTTTAATTGTCGGCCAAAACACACTAGCACTGCCACGTTCATCTTCTCTATCTGCTGCGCTTAGGAGTGTCGGTCACGTTGACAGCAGTCGTTAAGTTACCCATAAGACGTAGTTTCCCAGAAGGTCTCCACATGGTGTGGTGCTGAATCACCAGGTTCAGTTTACTGGTCTTCCTTCCACGAATCGCTCACCATGTACAAAAAAAAGGCCTCATTTGCTTCCCTCAGACAACAGTGAGATGTGGATCAACCTTTGTTATGCTCTTTTAGCCAGAGTCCAAGTTTATTAACCCTTTGGAAGAAATTCAAACCATCGAAGCTCGTGTTTTATTAGTTACATGCAAGGATTAAAGATTACATTCAGAGTGAACAGGGCTATTAAGAAACCTTGGTTTACAAAAGCTCTTAACATCAACAGCACAAAACAAGGCATCATATCTGAACTCAATCAAGAACTTTGAGTGCAATTAGGTTTTTCAGGCATGTGACGCAGATTCTCTTCAAGGGCTTGTTTTCCACCCTGGTTTAGTCAAATCAAGAGCCTTTCAAACCTCTCAATACAATTAAAGCAAATAATCATTCACCCTACAGCAGAAGGCAGCCCTCAGCAGCTTTGCTCTTCTTGTCTTTGTGATTTATGTAACACGGACGATGCAGTGAAGGAAACTCAAGCTTACGTGAGGGAGCCGATGCTCCTCATGGCTGTCTGACATCAGAATCAAAAACAGATGAGACACACATTCAGATGAAATCTGAGCAATGTATAGAATAGAAAAAGAGAGAACCAGGTACACAGATCATCGACAGCTGACAAACGTGCTCTCTAGCTGCAGTGTTTTAATGTATCGTCTGCTCTTGGTTGATTCAAAAGACAGCATAATTAGAGATAAGACTTGGCCGAAACCAGAAGGACTGGAAGAAAGAAAGAAGACAGCAGACAAAGCATTAAAATATTCACTATTAATGTACTTCCGTTTCATTTTTTTTATATACACAGAGATGTAAGCTGTTTAAAATAGGTTGTTAGGTCACTGAGTTCCAGTTTGTGTTAGAACGCAACATCAGATCAGTCAGCAAAACCACTGAAAAAGAGCCATAATATCAGTCGACAAAACCCAGAACCCAAGACAGAGAGAGAGAGAGCAATGTTGCATCATCCTGAAAATGTCATTTAAGCAACTCGGTCTCAGTTTTGTTGAAAACTCAGTTTATATGAAAAGTGCATAAACAAAAGCTGGTGAAATGAAAGGACTAGCCGGAGAGAAAGAGGCTCGGGTTCAGTCGGGGGAGGGAGGCCGTGAGCGTTTGATGCAGGCCAGCCGCAAGAAGGAGGAATGTGTCTGCCGGAGAATGAGAGAAAGCGAGGGAACTCAGAGGAGGAGACCGGCTGGAAAGTGGGAGGGAGCAGAGAAGCGTGTGTGTAAAGCATGCATGTGTGTGTGGCATGGCTGTTGAATGAGTGGGCCTTGTGTAGCCTCATGTCAGAGCAGTGTGTGTCTGAGAGTGCGTTTACTCGTGTTTGCAGGAGACCAGTGGTATTTCTCAAACTCAGCACAAGCCACCTTTGTACCGAGCTTTCTCCTGAGCGATGAGAGGAATATCAGTGTGGAGGGCTCTATGCTTTCTCTCTCTCAATTTGATTCTGGTGGTCCCTCGGCAAGGAAATGCCCACCCACAGTGCCTGGACTACAAGCCTCCGTTCCAGCCTCCAGAGCCCCTGCTCTTCTGCAAGGAGTACGCCAAATTCGGATGCTGTGACTTGGACAGGGATAATCAAATATCCCAGCGCTTCTATCAGATCATGGACTACTTTGATCACACTGGATTCATGGCCTGTGGGAAGTTCATCCGCAGCATTCTTTGCCAGGTGAGTCTCAGTCAGGTTGATTGTTTACAAGGCTACCGTCATCATTTAAACACTATTTATTTTCAAGAATGTCGGTAACCAAGAGTTGCCAGTAGCCATTGCCTTCTATTGTATGAAAATGAAAAATATTATGGAAGTTAATATAACTTTTTGGTTTTTCAGCATTCTTCAAAATATCATCTTTTGTGCTTGACATAAGAGAGAAACTGATCTGGGTTTGATAAATATATATACACATAATAAATTTACACAGTACACACACACACATATATATATATATATATATATATATATATAAACTTCTTTAGGATGAGATGAATTGTTTGACAGCACCAATAAAAAATGGTAATATAGTAAATGACAACAGTTTTCATTTCTGGGTAAGCTTTAATAAAAAATAAATAAATAAATCTCTTAGGAAATATTAATTATTTTCATATAGACAGCAGGGCAAAAAAAGTATCAAGTCAGCCACCAATTGTGCTAGTTCTCCCACTTAAAAAGATGAGAGAGGCCTGTAGTTTTCATCATGAGAGACAAAGAAAGAAAAAATCACATTGTAGGATTTTTTAAGGATTTATTTGCAAATTATGGTGGAAAAATAAGTAGTTCATTCAATTCATTCAATTCATGAACGGTTTTCTGTAAGTCTTCACAAGGTGTTCACACACTGTTGCTGGTATTTTGGTCCATTCCTCCAGCAGATCTCCTCTAGAGCAGTGATGTTTTGGGGCTGTTGCTGGGCAACACAGACTTTCAACTCCCTCCAAAGATTTTCTATTGGGTTGAGATTCAGGTGTTCTTTGGATGCATTCTTTCTCCTCCAAACACGACAAGTGGACTTTTTACAAAAAGTTCTATTTTGGTTTCGTCTGACCAAATGACATTCTCCCAGTCCTCTTCTGCATCATCTAAATAGTCTCTAGTAAACATCTGGTCTGGACATGTACTGGCTGAAGCAGGGGGACAGTGTGTTACTGATGGTAGTCTTTGTTACTTTGGTCCCCCGTGTGGTTCTGGGATTGTTGCTCTCAGTTCTTGTGATCATTTTGACCCCACGGGTTGAGATCTTGTGTGGAGCCCCAGATCGAGGGAGAATATCAGTGGTCTTGTATGTCTTCCACTATCTAATAATTGCTCCCACAGTTGATTTATTCACACCAAGCTGCTTAACTATTGCAGATTCAGTCTTCCCAGCCTGCTGCAGGTCTACAATTGTTTTTCTGGTGTTCTTTGACAGCTAATTTAAACAGCTAGATAGGGTTATTTGAATAGATTTATTCATTATGCAATCATATTAATATTGTTATTAAATACATTGCACAATAAATGAATCATTAAATATTCATAAATTCAATTATTTATTCAGTTTTGTTAATAAATGATGCAGACTGTGTCCCATTCATTACATCATTGCATGAGTTACATCATTCTATCATGCTTTTTGCAGGCTGAATTTATAAAGAGCTATTTTTAGATAACTTGGGTCTAAATGTACGATATTACTAGTTATAGTAATTTTGTGAGAATTTTACTCTCACATGTCAGATTTAAGTCAGAAATTATATAATTTGATGCATTGGATTGAACTGTTATGTAAATCATAATTCCTTTTCGGGGCCAACTAAAACTAACATCCAAATTATAGTCACCTACTTACATCATTGCAACTTCAAGGCTGCTGGGATCAAATGATAATAATTTAGCATATGGTTTTGAGATTGCAGTGGGATTGCGGTTGGCGAAGGGAACACCTGATTTATTTGACTACTTAGTGGTGAAGCTGAGCTCAATGATTGCCTTTGTTGGGGCATTTATCCCAGATACAGGGAGCTGCTTGTGTTCTCCAAACCTGCAGAGAAGCAAAATATATGCTTCCTCTCTAAGTACGCATATCATATCCCTGTGGAAAGGTCAGGGCAGCAAAGATACTGAAGAAAGAGCAAGAGCAGTGGATAGCATTATAAGTGTTCATAATGCCCTGATATTTTTTCAACAGCAGTGGAACTTTTCCTGTGTCTTTGTTTGTGCTTTTTAGGCACTTGAATTATTCACTCAACCACTCGAGACAGATGACCATCTACACCCAGCGCTGGCTAAAATATGGACAAACCCAGTGATTTTGACCCAGCGGTTGGGTTAATTGTTTAACCTGACCTTCTGGGTAGTAACCCAAATGCTGGGTCAAAATTTGACCCAGTACTGGGTTGTATGTAATCCAGCATTAAATTGCTTATCCATGATTAAAACAGATGGCTGCCATTGAATTATTCGCTCAACCAATTCATTCAAAGCCACTGATTTGTTCAAGATCTCAAGAGTGAGACATTGAATCATTCACTCGATGATGATTCATTCATGAATGTAATGCCACAGCTGTGTGTTGCTTCGAGAAGCTGGCAGACCAAAGATGGAAATATAAAATGAAAGATGTGTAGCACCAATATCATTCTTAGAATGGTTGTGATTCAGATGTTGCAGAGCACTCTTGCTCATGTTATTGCATTAGTAAACTGAATCTGGCAAAATATTGAATACATAATTAGTAATCATAGTAATCACCATTTGTTTTCCCTGTAGTTCTTGAGAACTAAAACCAAATATGTAAGAAATGTTTGTATTAATGATGCATTTCCTATAAAAGGGGTTAAAATAATGACTCTTTCGACAGGGAAAAGCTGTAAACTCATAATTGCCTAATGAATGACAGGCACAGACATATAAGCTAATGGGCTTTCAGGACCAGTAGAGTGGAGCAAATGTGTTGATGAGTGAAACCCTGCAGAGACCATCTGTTGAACACGACCCACAAGGAGTTTGGCAACAGCAGAGATTGGGAGCTCCTACAGACTCTCAGAATTACAAAAGCATATAAACAAAATTATACGAGTGACAGAAAGAGAAGAGCACAATGACTGGGCAAGAACTTGCAACAGGATCAGAAGGTATGGAGGAGAAAAATATACAGTGCATCTGGAGAAAAGAAAGCATGGGAATTGGTGCTTTTCCCAGCATTGTTCAAAACAAGCAGACACTTGGCATTGCACTTAGAAGTGTTCACTATGATCTTGCACTGTAGTTTAAACATTCGATATAACTCCACAACTCATCTTGTTTGAAGTCTTTTATTGGACATTAGAATCGGACAGATCAAGCCTGAAAACTTCAGCTGAATTATGTCGATTCAGAAGATTCCTTGACATTCAGCCCTACTCATTTCTGCCCTTTCAGCAAAGTTAGCTCAAAGCTAACAGGATATTACATAACCTTGTGTGTTGTTTAGGAAATGCTGGACTCATTTGTACCACACAACCCCCTTCAATAGGTCTATATTTTGCCTGAATTGCAATCAAAACATCATTAGAAAGACTTGAAACATTATTCATCCACCTTTTGCTCACATTACAGCACCTGTGATGTTAAGAGTGCGTTAGCCCATCAGTCCGAGCCACTTACAGGTCCGTTATTTGTTTAATGTTATTATTGTAAACTTGGATATCTTCCAGTCCCGAGCTGGCAGTATCGTTGCCAAGGCTGGCTCGGTCCTCTGATGGGTGTGGTGTTGTGGTTAAGGCATAATGAGGGCTTGGTTGGTCCAAAATGTCCAAGAGTTACTGTATTTATAGCTCAAACGATCATCACCAGCTGCTGGATTGAATCCTGGGATCCCGGCTGTAGAGAAGACGTGCAGAATGCCACGTTTGCCAGACTATGAGGAGCAGAGAAGCAGAAAGCTTACAAAGCAAATGCGTTTCAGATGAATTTGTTATTGGAGATTACCATAAGGTTATTGATGATGGATCAAGTCATTGTTCAAGGGTCAATGAAATTACTCTTTTTTTTTTATGAACCTATACATTTAGTAAAAAATGCAGAACAGTAAAATTGTGACTCATACGCTATTAAAAATTAAGATTTTTTTTATTTGCTTACATGGTTTAATGACAGATGATTTTTGTTGTTCTTCAGACTAAGCAAAAACGTTTCTGAGAACCCAAAATGGTTCTTCTAGTCACAGCGCAAAATATTTATCTTAAAAATGAAACCTTGTAAACCTTGCATAATATTTCTTTGGAAAAATGCTTTAAAACTGCATGACGAATCATGAGAATAAATGATTTGGGTGGATTATCTCTTTAAAGCAGGGGTGGCCAATCCTGCTCCTGTGGATTGACTGTCCTGCAAAGTTCAGCTCCAACTCCAATCAAACACACCTAAAGCAACTAATTAAGGTCTTAAAAGCAGGTGTGTTTGATTAGAGTTAGAGCTGAACATTGCAGGACAGTCGATCGCCAGGAGCAGGGTTGGGCACACCTGCTAAACAGTGTAGACATGTTTACTACAGTTTGGTGAATTTTCGCAAAATAAATGCCCCATTTCAACAGGAATTCATGCATTTATAAATTTTGCATGAAAGTGAAATTTTCCCACACAGATTGTCCAGCAGGTTGAAATTGCTGATGTAGATTTGCCACGTTCACCGTGCTTCAGTAAGGGATAACACATGGCTAGTGTGCATTGATGCTCAACGTGGATCCCAAGATCCATCCATTATACCACTTACCTTGGTCATTTGCCAGTTTAAGCTGTTAATGACATTTCGTTAGCTCCAGCATTCTGCCTGCTTCAAATCCCTGAGATGAAATAGTGCAGTAAGATTACATTTATTTGGATGAATCAGCCCAGTGTCACAGCAGTTCATACATATTTTACGAGGTGGCTAATTCGTACAAATTTGTACAACCTCACGCATACGAATTCATATGATTTTTGATAAATTGTAAGTATTTTACAAGTTGCCAATTTGGATGAAATGACCTACCCCCGCCTCTAAACCTTTTACAAGTTTTTTGAAATGTGTGTTGGCAGTTTGTGAATACATCCACCCTGTAATGATACAAATCCACCCAGTGTTTTTTTTTTTTTTAATCTCCTTAAACAGTCGTACAGAAGCAGTGAGTATAATGTCTTTTAATGAATCTTTGTGTGTTAATGTGTTAATTAGCAAGTTTCACTATGCATATAGGGCCGGTTTCACGAACAGGGTTTAAGACTAGTCCTAGATTAAAATAAATGTTAAGAGCTGTCTAACCTGGAAAAGGCTTGCACTGACATATCTTAAAATACATCATTGCCATTGCTTGCTCACAGATAATGCATTTTTGTAAGACATGTTTCTAAAAATTCTTAAATGTCCTAAATTAGCGAAGGTCTAGTCCTGGCTTAATCTAATTCCTATCCGGGAAACCAGCCCATAATTTCTAGGACTATGAATACGGCTAAAAAAAGATCCTCTGAGAGCGACTCTGAAAAGAGGGGCGGGGTCAGCAGAGCTTGTGAAGATTTAAAGGGGAAGTGTTTGGACAGGGTAAAATTAGCGTTTTTTACACTACTATTGAGAAATTTTAAACAAACCATTTTACAGACTTCATATCAAATGATCCCTTTTAACACTGTTGGGTAAATGTCCACGCTCTGATCTGATTGTTTCAGGAGTGCTCTCCTTATGCAGCGCATCTGTACGATGCAGAAGATGCAAACACTCCAATGCGGCAGCTTCCCGGCCTCTGCGGGAAGTACTGCGAGGATTTCTGGCTCCACTGCCGTTACACGCTCAGCCTTCTCATCAATAACAATGAGTCGTATGCTATCGAAGAAGACCGGAGCAAGTTCTGCAAATATCTGGAGCTGAAAGACCCAGAGTACTGCTACCCAAACGTCCTCTCCAACGCCGAGCTCAACGCTAACCTTGGAGACGTGAAGGCAGATGTCCAGGGATGCATTCAGCTGTGTCTGGAAGAGGTGGCCAATGGGCTTCGCAATCCGGTGGCGATGGTGCACGCTAACGACGGCACACACCGCTTCTTCGTGGCGGAGCAGCTGGGATACGTGTGGACTTACCTAGCCAACGGTTCCCGGATCGACAGGCCGTTCCTGAACCTGACCAGGGCAGTTCTGACCTCACCCTGGGCCGGAGATGAGCGAGGGTTTCTCTGCATCGCCCTGCACCCTCGATTCACGAAGGTGAAAAAGGCCTACGTTTACTACTCTGTGTCTGTGAAGAAGCAGGAGAAGATTCGCATCAGTGAGTTTCTTGTGTCTGATTCGGACATGAATATGCTGGATCACTCCTCAGAAAGGTGAGAGACAGATATCAGATGTGTTCCATGCATATTTAACATTTTATAGTTAAAAACAGCTGCACAAACACAAATAAAAACAGTTTTCATATATTGCGGCATGCCAATGTCTGAGAGTATTTGTGTTTCTTTATGTTATTGTTTTAGAAACTTATATCTAAATAAAAAAAAATTATAATAATAAAAAAAGAGAGAAAAAATAATATATATATATATACGTATATACTGTGTGTGCATATGTCATTCAGTTTTTTTTCACACACTTCTTTTGAATAAATGTTAAAATGCTTTAACCCTAGGTGTCTTTTGGTCTTTTTTTTAACCAAAAAGTTATCTTTTTTTGTTTTTTTATTTTTATTTTTGGTACAACATTTGAAAAATACAAAACATAAAAATAAAGCAACATGGAAATAAATAATGCATAAATAAAAAATATAAAAAAAAAGTTAAATTGTCTCTTTCATAAATATTACTTGGTGTCATAAGATGCATACAAATTAATAAAAAATATTAAATAAAACACTTTTACTAAAATATAGTACATTTATAGTACATTAAGTTAGATACTCTAATACTCTAACTGATCATTTAAGCTTAATATTACACTAAAGAACGCTTTATGTATTAATTTAATTTAATTTAAAGAAATTATTAGGAACAAATAAATCTGTTAATAAAAATACTCCTCCTACACCTCAAGTATTCTATCATTTATCCATTCCAGAAATGATGGCCATAGATACTTGATTAAAAACATGTATCTGTATATGTTATACTGTAAAGCTTGTAATGATGGTGATGTATTGTTCAGATGCGGTGACAATCACAGTCAAAAAAGAGGAACCCCAAACCAACAATTTCATACGGTCAAAGTGAAACAAAGTCTCAGGAGAGCGCAGAATGCTGTATTATTCAGATGCATTGGTCCAATGCTGCAAAATACATGAATTGATTAATCAGCAGCTCAAAATAAACAGATTCTGAAATAAGAGATGTTCTCTATATGAAACCGTTTTGAACTTGTTTTGATTCACAGGACACTTCTAGAAGTGGATGAGCCTGCATCAAACCACAACGGAGGTGAGCTACTGTTTGGATTGGATGGCTATCTGTACGTATTCATAGGAGATGGTGGCAGAGCAGGAGACCCTTTTGGAAAGTTTGGGAATTCTCAAAACAAGTAAGGCATCATCTTTCAGCTTTATTTCCCTTTCACCGTTTTTAACACCTACCTTAACTGCAAAAACATGATGTCAGTGCAAACATTCATATTCATCATATCTGCTAAATATGGAAGCCTGTTTCCACCATAAAATTAATAATAATAATAATAATAATTAAAAAGAAATCTTGAATTATAATTAGTGCTGTCAAAAGATTAATCGCATCCAAAATAAAAGTTTTTCTTTACAATATATATGCGTTTATGCTGTGTTT
>JAUMHQ010000081.1:989159-1029178 GCA_032361165.1 Enteromius paludinosus | reverse complement strand
GTCAGCGGAGCTGGTGAAGATTTAAAGGGGAAGTACACAGAACAGAGTGATTTCTAAAGAGCTGTTTTTGACAGGGGGAAATTAGCTTTTTTTAAACTATCTTTGAAATTTTTTTTAAAACAAACTATATTACAAACTTTCCATTGAGACCCTAAAGAATCATATTAGCTAGTGGAAAATTGCCTTTGTATGACCCCTTTAAATCCCTTACAAGCTGTTTTGCCATGCACCAAATTAACTCATCTGATTCAGGAAGGCCATATATAGTCTTTTACAACTCCTTTTGAGTTTCTTTTAACCAGGCTGTCATAATGTAAAAGTTTGTAATGGCGGCAAATCTATGCCATTAATCAGCGAGCGGACCACTGATGCTGACGCGCGTTGTAATTCATTTCTGCGAGAGGAAAACAGATATACACGCGAGGAAACGGGAGCCCGCGAGCTAATTTCAAACTCTCAATAATCAATAATAAATAAATAAATAAAACAAGCTAATGAAACAATAACTAACATATGGTCCAATGCCATGTCTCAAGTCAAGTGAATGAATCATCTTATAACAGGCATCCAATACTGACTTCCGGAAAAGGGGAATAACCAATGACATTTGAGATTACAACTAAAACAGCAAGCCCCGCCCCACGACTGACAAAAATAAAAGTGTTTGCGCGTGCAGGTGAGAGAGGATTGAGCGCAGGAATGATTGCACGTGCGCGTGTGCTTAAATTGTGTGCAGGTGACATGTCACGCCCACCCGAGAGTTTGATATGAGCTCGCGGGCTCCCGTTTCCTCACGTGTAGATCTGTTTTCCTCTTGCAGAAATTAATTACAGCGCGCGCCAGCATCAGTGGTGCGCTCGCTGATTAATGGCATAGATTGGTCGCCATAGGCTATTTCACTAAATGTCATTGCCCTGATTTAGGAGTTTACAGGAATGGTTCTGTAAGAGGGAGTCACAAAAAAACGGTCAACTACAACTTGCATAGTATTCACATCTTGTAAGTCCTATAAAAACCCTGATGCGACAGCTAGTCATGACTGATAACTGATAATATCAGTTTGATTATTTTGATGGTAGTACTCTTTAGACAGTGGTGATGAGTACATGTCAACTAGTCTTCAGTAGAGTATTCATAGTGTTTCTGCTAAATATATGCTAACACTTTATTTTGATGATTCTTCAACAGACACTGAGTATAGGATACTTTGTAAGTGTGTGAATATTCTCCCTACCCTACCTACATCTACTAATACTCTTAGCTTTATATCATAAACATTGCTTTTTTCTTTTTTTTTTTGCTCAGTTGAATTAGCTAACTCACATTCACCTCACAGGAACTACCTAAATAACACTCACAAGATGGTGTCAGGTACTGTGCAGATCTTAAATAAACTAAAATATAGTCATATCTCAAGATATGATGTAGTCCATTATAAATCAAGTAGGTTTAGTCATGAGGGAATGGGTGTGTTGTACGACGAGCGTGTTATCTGCTGTTTAACATTTCCATAAACTTGTATCCGCTGTGGTTTTGCCAAGTAACATGATCCTGGTTAAACATAGGGACTTATCCCTAATGTATATGAAATGATAGCTGATTAACAAGGGTGTAGACCCTGACCCTCATCATAAGCCTAAAACAGATACAAGGATGCTGATCCAGGATCATCCTGTACTTGCTGAAATCACGCTCACCTATCAGTCCCACTCTTGCAGTTTTCAGCAGACAGATGGCGCTGTCTCTGTTTATGTATCATTTGAAGCATTTTAGTAAAAAACAGCAGTGCAATAGTAATTTAATACTTTTAAAGAGTGTACTAAATACACAGGCTTATATTTTACAAATTAAATCCGCATTATCCTTATCATGCGAATTAACATACATATTTAACTTAGTGCATGTTAAATTGTGCACAATGTGAATATTTAATAACTTTAATAACTCCCAGGGGAATATTAGTGAAACGAACCAGGAACTGCTCCGAATGAAATGGACCTATTCGTTTTACACTTTTAGTGAAAGCTGTGAAACCTTAAAGAGTCCTAATAGCTGACTGAGCACCCAGAAGAGGACAGATTTGATCATTAGCCAGCTTGTTAAACCAGTGAAGAACTGTGAGGTATTTGTCTCTGACTGAAATTCTGCTGACCTCGTGCGGTCGGAAAAGAAAGCTGCATCATCTCCCAGACAGTCAGAACTGCGGTAATATATGTACTGAACGTATATTGTGTGCTGTTACTCATTTTGATCTGAAACATTTAAAGATATGTATTGTGATTGAAATTTACAGAAGGATAATAGTGCAATAAAACACATTTAAAAGATCCAAAATACACATTGATTTGTTTTTAAGACAAATTGTGGAAGCTAAATAGCTTAAAAATGACCAATGCATGGGTGAAAAAAGGCTTTGTCTGTAATGTCTTGCCTTAATTGAGCTCAGAAGCAATTCTAACTTTCCAACCTTGTGCATAGAGACTTTTTATTTTATTTTGTATATTAACCACAAGGTGGCAGTAGCTATACAAACTAAGTCTGTGGCGCGAGTTGCCCTTGAAAGCCCTTTTACTGAGGCAGAGTAGATATTACAACCTGAAAACATAACAAGAACTAAAAGCAGAGTGTTTTGGGGTGTTAAAATGGAGGGATTGCTGCAGTGATCTGGACTAGGAGCGTAAACTGTGAAATCATGCATTTTAGCATAAGTGATTCAAGTGTCCAGATGAATACCCCCACCTTCCCAGGCTTCTCAGCTGCATGTGTGGAGCCAGCAGTGTCCAGTAAGCTGCTCGAAGACCTACCGCTCTGCAATAGACTTGCAAATCACTCTTCCCTTCTGCCACTCCATTAGCATACAGATGTTGTTAAGAAAAGGAGAGTGGCCTCACAAAGGAGCCCTGATGTGAGAAATGCCCCTGCATTTCATTTACTGCCCAGCCTTGTCTCAATAAAAGGCAGCGAGACCTTTTGGCTATTGTCCATGACCGTGTGTGACAGTGGGATGTTTCTTAGTCTTCCATGCACAAATGCTGGAACAATGAGCGAAGCAACACACAAAAGCCTTCATCCGTTCCCTTGTCCTTTGTGTGTGTTTTCAGCTTGAATAATTAAAAGAGCTGTCAAGTGTGCATTTTTCTTTCTTTCTGGAAGGCAGATGGAAGGAGTAGCAGCATTCAAGCGTGTTTGTGTTGTGTTTCAAATTAAATGCGAGCATACTTGTAATGAGCAATGCTTGAGAAGTTTCACCAGAAGTGAGTAAATAGCCACACACCGGCATCCACTTTAGAAGAGATGCAAAGGAACGAGGCACATGATCTTTTATTCCCCTTCAAACTTTATTTTAAAACAATATATTATAATGAAAATGGGCATTGCCATCCCATGGAATGTAAACAGTTCATTTAAATTATATATAAACAAACATCAAAAACGAAAGCACAACACAATATACAGTTTTCCCATTTCGAAAAAACGAAATAAATAAGTTTTAAGTTAACAAAAGGCAAAAGCGTGTCTTGTCAAAAGGCAAAAAGATGAGAAACGACAATAAAAAACAACCCACGAACATCGGAACTCACAGTTCGTGTTATTACTTGCAAACGACAAGTTTCGCCTCTTTGAGTGCAAAAGACGAAGGCTGTGGCATTGTCACTTTCACATTCACGTTGGCTTGCATATGAACATCTTTGTGGAGATCTCTGACTGCTATTACTTGCGTGGCGTACAGCACTTTAGAAGGATCCTGAGATTCCAACTTTGAGACTCTGTGCAGCTGGTTTCCATTAATTAAAGCTAAGAGACATAGCTCGTGCAAAGCAGACAAACAGGCTCAAAGAAACAAACAAAAAGCCTTATCTACATTGTTCCTTCTTCCAAATGCATATAAAACATATTACAACAAAAGCAATAAATAGGTTCTTAGAAAGGACTATGGTTAAAACTACTCGGTAATACTGTCCATTTTTAAAAACAAAATGCCTTAACTAAAGGCTACAGTATGTTCAGGGAGCGGGTTAGACGTTACACTAGAAGTATATACTCTAAGTTGCTCTGCTTTGGTTAGACTACAGATGGGTGGCTTGGGAAGGTTGCTCCTGCAGACAAAACACAGCAGAGAACAAGTAAACCTAAAGTGAAGTTCCCACTGCAGCTTCAGACTCTGGTATACAACAGTATACATCGCGTTCATCACATATGCAGAGAAACGTCTGCTTGGGCGAGCATGCAATATGCACAGGTTAAGGTTTCTAGTCGTCTGAGACAGACAGGCGGCTGAAGATGGGCAGTCGTCGGCCCTCGAGGCCGGGAGAGTCGCATCCGCTCAGGCTGCTGGAGCTGGTGTAGCCGTCCTGATCGGAGAGAGAGTCCGCAGAGGCGCTCCGCTGCAGCGCATACGCCAGGTTTTGCACGCTCTCCGAGTCGCTGATGGCATAGAAACTCCCGCCGGCACCCAGGTCTGCAAAGGGGTGGCCGTGCTTCAAATTCCCCGGTTCGGGGAACAGAGGGGACAGCAGGTCGGGGCTCCCGGTGGACGGCGGCGGAGACACGGACGAAGATCTGGAGAAGGCCAGGGCATCCGGAACGGCGTGAAAACCGCCGAGGCTTTGGGTTTGTGAGGAGAAGCCGCTGAAGCTGACGCTCTGGCGGAGCTGTGGTCGCTCTCGGATGCTTTTTGCGTTCTCTGGAAGGCCGTTCTGCTCGTCTGCGTTGTGTATGAAGTGACACCGAGCGCCGTAGGGGCAGAAGCCGATGGTGTGGAAGGTGCGGCACGGCTCAGTCTTGTACTTGGGGTGTCTGTTGAGGCCTCTGAGCTCCTCCATCCCGTGAGCGAACTGGCATTTGGCGCCGTATTTGCAGGTGCCGCTTTCCTCGTAGGTGCGGCAGAGCTCCGTCTTGTAGCGGGTGGACATCGGTGCTGTAGAGCTCAGTGCAAGTGCCTTTGGGCAGGTCAAGGAGCTGTTGCTGATGCTGAGACCCGGCGGAGGCGGAAGAGGGCTGGGCATCGACGTCTCGCAGGCCACATGGCCCTCGATCATGCTCACGGACCGGTCCACTCTGAAGGGGATCTGGTTCAGGGAGGAACGTGGCAGCTGCTGCTGCTTCTCGTGGCTCCAGTGCTGGCTGATGGCCGGCAGGGGCCAGGGGCTGCTGTCGTTGCTGTTGAATTTAGAGTTGGGAAGAGTCACAGGGCACAGGGAATGCCTGCGCTGGAATCCCACCACACGCTGCTTCTGTGTGGCTTCTGTCAGATCAATACCGCGGAAACTCTGGACACAAAGAAAGAGAGAGACCTCAGTATACTGTGTGCTGCATGAAGCAATAAAGCAACTACAGAAATGCACGTGAATCACAAAATGCATGTAACCTTTCAAATGCAAAAAAAAAATTCTTTAAAGTCAAAAAAATGAGGGACTATTAGGAACTGTTCACTGAAAGGTTCTTTTGGGAACCAAAAGTAGCTCTTCTATGACATCTCTGCAAAAACTCCCTTTTGGAGCCTTTGTTTTTCAGAGTGAGAGTTAGCGGGATCCAAAGACTGCATTGCATGTACAAAAAAGTCAAAGTGAAAAAGTATGGGTTCCCATATTTAAATGAACTATTACTTTAAATGGATTTGATTCCTGTTTAAATGCATGAGCAAGTTGTAGAAAGTAAAAAAAAAAACTAAAAAAACTTGTGTTCTTACCTTGCAGAATTCATCATCCAACTCAAGGAAGGGCGTGAGGAAATTTGAAGGCATTTTCAAGATGCCTGGCTGTGAATATTTATGTGCAGTTAAGGATGTGTTGAACTGCTCAACAACGGATGTCAAGCTCTGCTTCTGTTACAACCTCACTGTTGGAGTCTCACTTTATGAGCAGAAACTTCTGATCCCGCCCACCTTTTGAAGAGGCGTGTTTTAGTGCCGGGTTCACACCCTCTCAAGAGTGCAGAAAGTTTGCTTGTGTCCTATCGAGGGAGAGCAAGCACAAACTTTTAAACAACTTGGATCTCTCAGGTGAACTGTAAAATAGCTCTAAACGGGGCTAACTACAAGTGTGTGTGTGTGCATGTTTTACAGGTTTACAGTAAAACAAACATTTTTGTTTTTAGCATTTCCCATTTTTATCTAAAGTTGATTAAATAAAATCAATAAACATAAAAACAACAGTAACTATAGTAGTATTTTACTCGACCTATACTTACCGTGTGTATCAGAGCTATAAAACATACTTTATTAGCATTGAATCAACTCAAACCAACCATTAATTTAAGCCCTCCCCAAAAAAATAAAGCTGCTTTAATATGTTGCATTACATCACAACTTTATCATTTATGCAAATAATTTAACTCATATATTGGTAATTCTCACAGAAAAGGCTGTGCCTCTGAGGTTAGTGTAAGGTCTGTGTGTGACACACTAAAATGAATATTAGTAAACACAGTTATCTCTCCTCTATTTGTGGTATTCAGCTGTAAATGACCCCTTACCTGAGGCCATTTTCACTACCGTCATTATGTCATTGTGAGAAACCTCACCAAGTGGGCAATCGTAGCCCAAAATCACCCTTCCCAGGCCCTGGAGTCTCTGGGAAACCCCTGAGAGGAATAGAAACGAGGAAGCGTCGTAATTAATTACAGAGATCCACGAGAGTTCAGCCGCATTAAACGGATTAGTCATCTGTACATAATAGTCCATTATCGCCAATTTTGAGTCAGTGATTTACAGTAGCAAGGTTTAGTTGTACAGTTTGTTTAATTTGAGCAGATTCTGCCATCACAAAACCGTAGTAATGATTTACTCAAACCTGGATGTTTTTATTTATTTTTGAAAGTCATTGGTGTCCAGTGCTGTTTTGGACCCCATTAACTTCATTGCAAGGGCAAACACAGCGGAAGGCGTTTTTATTTTTTGGATCTGAAGTGCATACATGTGTATATTTTTTAATTAGGTATCAAGACTGCTATTGGGTTCCTAGTTGGAAATTTCAGGTGGCTGACCTTCTTCATCATTCTTAAATTTCCATTGAACCATGCAAAGAAACCAGCGGCAGGTCTCACCACATCAACATCTCCTGTGAAACAAGACACTTCAAATATTAACAAAGCCGAGGTCTGGTGAAAAGACAGCACTGTCCCTTTAGCACACAATGAAGTCTTATCACAGAGCGTCAACACCTCACACAATCCAGCTATGAGAATGATAGTGCAATGCAAACAGGCCGCTATCCCTGAGAGCACTTGTTCTTTTGTGACTGATAAAGACCGGAGAAGTTAAATTTGGGCAGGGAGAAGCACAACTGAAAGCAAAGGTTTTATTTGTTTGCGACAAAGTGCAAGTAAACCAGATTAAAGGCCGTGCACGAATGCAGGAGAGGCCTATTGTCTTTGTACATAAAAGCGGTGTGAAAACACTACTAGGTGTGGGATGGACTTTGAAAGCACTGTTTTAGACACCAGCCACTAATGCAACACATTCGCTTGTGGTTTTTATTCTAAACTCAAACTCTCAGTGTTTGTGCCGATTTAATTGCAGGTATTGTGCTCAGCAGGCCTGAATAACTTCTTTTGAGACTCGTGTCAAAAGGCAAAAGGAGAAGATAGAGGAGATTGCACAACGATGGGCTTCTCGGTAGAAAAGGAGCTTAAAAAGGACAATCACACCACATAAAGGCCTCCTGGAGACCTGGGATGGGTGAGCACTGCTGGCTTTGTCAGTATGGAGATCATGCATATATGCATACAGAGAAATAAATACACTAGCATTCAAAAGTTTGGATTTTGTTTGTTTGTTTGTTTGCTTGTTCATCAAGCTTGCATTTATTTGATTAAAATGCAAAGCAAGCAGTAAAAAAGAAGACATATTATAATTTAAAAGAAGTGTTCTCTGTGTAAGTTTATAGTAAAATGTGATCAAGCCCGGATTTTCAGCATCATTACTCCAGTCTTCAGTGTCATATGATTCTTCACAAGTTATTTTGCTATGCTGATTCGTTGCTCAGGAAACAGTTCTTATTTTTATCTTTAGTCAAAAACAGCTGTGCATCAAAGTATTTTTTGTGGAAACCATGTTGCACTTTCTTGTGTTTTTATGAATAGAAATTTCCAAACAAAAATGTTAGAATACAAGTAGTGCTGTCACAAAACTTTGAAAATATGTCATTTGCATGTTATATTTTAAATATATATGTAATAAACATAACATCTTTTTCCTGAAATATATACATGCGTGGGTGTATAATACTTATGCACAGCACACATACATATATTATGTAAATACAAACTTATTATGAAGGCACTGTATATATATATATATATATATATATATGCTACCCAGTCTCACGGTATTTATTCGTGGCAGGAACACGTTTTTTTAAACTAAGATGCATCCAATTGAAATGCATTAGTTTAAAAAAATGTGCTGGACTTACGAAAATGACGAAATAAACTTGTCCCTGGCACGAATAGATTAAATTAAATTATGTGACTAAATCACGAACTGCCGTGAGACTGGGTTGATATATAACTTATTAGAGTGATTTCTGAAGGATCATGTGACCCTGAAGACTGAAATCTTATATTTCCACAAAGAAACAACTCATGTTTTACTTCTTTTTAATTAGTTGCTATTTTATAGCTATAAACGAGGCCTGAGTGAATTAACGACAGCGTCTGTGAAGTACTGAACCCTTGCCAGACACGAGGGTGAAATGTGCTCAGTTTTTTTCTCCTCAGACAGGAAGGAATGTGCAAGTTGCTGGGTTACTTATAGCCGCCTTACATAACGCAGAAAAACAAGTGGGTTATCGGCACCCACCCTCCAGCCGTTTAGGAGGTTAAACTGTAGCTGTGAGGTTTTGACCAGCTCTCTGCTGGCTCTCAGCGCAGCCGCGTTAACGAACTGTTTGATATGGAATGCTGCTTCTCTGAGCCCCATTAACGCTAAATGATTCTGAGAACAGACGCACAGAGTCATCGTGATAATTGTCTGTGGATGAGAACAGATAATGGCCCTCACGGAAATGTGGTTTTGAAATAACATGTTTTAAGAGCCCCGTCTTGTAAACATGTCCATTGAGCTCCTCAGAGACCATTAAATGATAATTTAGTCATTCAGAAACTATAAGCTACAGAGAGACAGGGCTTTTTGTCACACTTTTCACTCCGCTGAATATTTATCAAGGTGGGGTTGTTGTTGTTTTTTAAGTCAGTTTCTTTATAGACACTTAAAAGTCTGAGATAAAAAAATACAGCAAGGTAAGATGTCACAGTGCAATAGTTTGACACGAGTATACTTTGCAAGTGTGCTTAAATGTTCTTAAAAGGGTGTGTTTCATATCTTAAAAAGTACGCTTTTTTAACAGTACTTGCAGATAGTAAAAGGACACTTAAGTGATTTAAAGAAAGACAATTTCATGACTGTTTCTTAACGCACTTAAGTACACTTTTGAAAAGTTAGCTTTGCAGTTAAAATAAAAAAAAAGTTTTATTGGTACATTTCGACTTAACATGTTTCAATTGTTTAATTACATTAAATATGATGACATAGAAAGATGATGACTACTTAAGTGGCCTTTTATTTCCTCAATATTACATTACCTGCAAGTATAGTTTTTGATATATAAAGATTTGAAGTGCACTACAAATGCAGCATGAGAAATTAAGCATGAGAGAAACATCAAAATACAGTGGATACATTAAATGATTGCAGAAATAATATATGTTTGAAGAATATACTTAAGTATGAACAGAGTAACGTTTTTAGACCACTATTGACTTATTTCCAATTATTTGAAACTGTATTATAATTTAAATTAATAATAAATGCATTTGGTTGAATAATGATTGCTTTCAGGACCTACTTAAGATGGATTTAAGTGACTTAAACAGTGAGCCACACTTGGAATGCTTATAAAAGGTGCACTTTGTAATAATGTCAAAATAAAAGTTATATTAAAAAGAATGTTTTAAAGAAGTAAACTTATTTTGGCGTGTTGACTAACATACTTAAGCACATTATAATTTTGCTAAGTATTTACACTTTAATTTAACTTTTTTTTAATTTTAAATAATTCAGAATTCAGTTCACACTTAAGCATATTCTTTTAAAGGATGCTATTTTCAGAATAATGCGTGCATTTTTTTTTTTCATCACAAGGGATGCTTTGAGTGAAAATGTGATTCTTGTGACAACTTGCCCCGATCCTCCCAGTAGCAAACCACTATTTAAAATTCACATGCACCCCTTCATAATGTTAAATATGCAAAACAGCTCATTCTCAAGCGTCAGCATCTCGACGTTTCTCTCATGCATGAAAACACGTGTTTGTGAAGCTCTCTTGCTCGTCCAGGCATGAGAAGCAGATCTCTTTGTTCGATATATATTCAGATGTACGGATAGCTGGTTTCAGTACGTTTTCCTGTCAGTCAGCACGTGTTCCCATCAGAAGAGAAGTTTCCTTCCCCCTCAAACCATCATCTGGGCTTTACTGCCGCTCTGACTTCACCCCCTCTGGAAATGGACGGGCCTGCTTTGTGTTTTCTCCACAAGGGCCCTTTTGTTGCAGGGCTCCATATGCCAGACAAGGGGCTCAAAGACTGGTAGCCCCAGCTCTGGCCGTAAACACGTCTGGCCTGGAGCGGGGGGAAGGAAGGTTATGGAGGGAGTGGACGCTTTCTTCCGAGCTGCGCTGGTGTGAATGGGGTGTGGGTCAGTTGTAGGTCCAAACATTGCTAAATCAATACGAGAAGCAGAGGGCCTATAGAAGAGCCCTGTGTGAGTGTGTACGTCCTCTGTCCTGAACACGGTCCACAGAGCAGTTCCCACACACACACACTGACCACAGGGACATACAACACCCTTTGTAAAGTGGAAAGACTGGAAGCAGATTGAATGAACAGTTCCCGACTTAGAAAGACAGAGCAGGAGAGTATCGCTGCGTACAGAGATGCAATGCGTTTCATTTTTAGGGATGCATCAATATTAAAAATCGGTCCGATAGTAATAAGCCAATAGTAAAGTTTTTTTGTATGCGTGTGTGTGTTTATAAATGGGTATGTATATTTACTATGAAAAATATAACAACATTCTCTCGAGCTGCCGAATAGAATTTATTCTTTAATAATTTATTGTCACAATATTACAAACTATGTAACTATTGTTTAACTATTGTAAACTATGTACAAATAATTTAAGGTTATTGACAATTATTAATATACCATAATATTGTATAATATTTTATTATATTTTTTTCATGTAAAATTTGTAACCAAATTTAATAACATTATTATTTATTGTTTATTTAAAGATTTGTCTTTGTGTCATCAGATACTTATTTTGTGTAAATAAAAAAAGACAAAATTTGTGTACTGTATGTACAAACATGCATAAAATTGTTGCATTAAAATTCTAAACTATTTTTTGGAAATAAAAACGAAATCTGAAACCTGCAATTTTTCACAACACCATAATTTAGATTTACTAAAAGTTGCATTTAATAGTTTTCTTAAATTATTTGTGTTTTAATTCAAAGATTACCTTTACGTGATTGTTAGATGGAGGTGATGGTGATCTAAACAGTAAATTATAGTCAAAATTAGCATACAGTTAAATTGCGCTTTTAGTGTTCACTTACAGTTATACTGCATTCACCTACTAATGATGCAATGCAACAATATTAATACTGCCTCTTAACTGACATGGTATACAGACATAGTAAATATGAAATATTGATGTCATTATATATTAAATATTGCCATTAATTATTGAGCTACTTTGTAGTTTGATACTGTGAAGCGGTTTTGAAATGATGTCTACTGTGTAAAGCACTATAAAAATACAGGTAACCTGACTTGACTACAGCTAAAAAGCTTATAAATATAAATATATATATGTATATATATAAATCTTCTTAAAAAAAGAACTCTTGTAAAATATTTCAGAGTTTCACTGAGTTTCAAAATCAATTTGAGAAGTCCTGCAGTACACTCAGTATTCATCACCTGAATAATAAAGAGGGTTTCCTGCTCGTCCCATTAGAAAGTGACTGTAATCCCGCCGAATAAAAGGCATCTCAAGCCATCTGGATCCACACATATGTAAATGTGTGTGTGTAGTTGCAAGCACTGATGGCTGTTCTTAACACACATTTCCTGGGCTTCCTCTTACCTGCCCATTCACACTCTTTATTTCTAGTTGCGCATGCATTTCCATGTGTGAAGAGACTTGAATGGCTGTGAATGCTTTAGTGTTTACTGAGATGTTGCTCATTGTGCCGCTGTTTTGGGACGGTCCATTTCAATCGGCATGTCCTCGCTAACTCGCCTTAACTGTAACTTTTAGCAGCATCGGTGAGGGATTTGAACTAATGTTAATGTTAGAAATGAACAGTAGCTTGGCTCTAAATCTTTAAGTTTATGAGTAATGGTGTCATATAAGATACAATTTTTGACCTATAGGAACTTACAGGGAAGCCTGTGTCTACCACTCAATAAAACATAAACAAGGTAATTGTGACTTTTTTAAACTTGCAATCGTGAGTTTTTAAGTCAGAATTATGAGATATAAACTCTCAATTGTAAGAAAAAAATCTTTGTAACTCACAATTGCATGTTTACATCTCACAGTCCTGAGAATGAAGTCACATCTTGCGAGAAACTCTATTTCTTAGAGTCTATACTTACGTGTATGTATATATATCTCAGGTTGACCTTTAAACTAGCAGTTGAGTTTGTATTATGGGATTCTGAGGGAAACACATACAGTTGTGAGATGTAAACAGAAAAAAGTCAAAATTGCTTTTATACATTTGAGTTTATACCTCACAATTCTGACTTTTTTTCCTCATTATTGAACATTTATATCATGCAACTCTGAGAAAAATGTCTGAACTGTGAGATAAAAGTCAGTATTTTGTTGGAAACAAGCTTCCGTAGGAACCATACATACATGCACTCATGATATATATATCCCCAAGTCTGAGATTGCAGTGTACCTATGTTTGGGGATGCATCAATATTAAAAACAGGTCCGATTAAGCCAACAATGCATTTTTATATGTATATTTGTTTATTCGTTTCTATGACAAATATAATAACTTTATAATAATATTTTACAACATTTTGACAGACATGTATGTACTTGTAAGATTTGTAATATTTTCTTTAATAATTTGTCACACTATTACAAAATTGTAAACTATTTTTTGTAAAATAATTTAATGGTACTATCAATTATTAATACACCATAATATTGTATAATACATTATTATAACAATTTTCTTATGAATTTAGCATTTTTTAATCCTATATAATTAACTTTTAATTCCTTATTTCTTATTTAATTGTTATTTGTCTTTGTGATATGAAAAATTATTGTGTATACTTAAAAAGGTAATATGTTACTTTTTTAACAAATAATAATTAAATAAGAAATAAGACATTATAAGTTAATTATTACACACACGAGTATTTGGATTGTTGCAACATTAAAATTCAAAACTATTTTTGTAAATAGTTTATTTATTTATCTATGTTTTACTATGTTTAGCATGCAATTGAATTTGCACTCACTCAAACACACGCACACACACACACACACACACACACACACACATATATATATATATTTATACGTGATGTCTGTCACTAAACACCACAAGCGCTCGATGCAGCGGTTGCTACGGGAGAAAGCTGCAGCTGGTCAGAATGGTCATGTTGACCAGTGAAAAGGTGGACTTATTACGCTGGACAGAGTCCAGACAAAAGCTCCAGCAAACCCCCTTCATCCTTCCTCTGCTCTCAGCGAGTTATCCTCTCTTCTCCTTTGTTTTCAGCCGCCTGTAACCCACTGATGCCCAAAATCCCTGCGTGGATCTTGAGCGAGATGCTGGGAAGCACGCAGGAGTCTCTTGGGATTTCCTACATGTTTAGTGTTTCCTCACTGACATACACAAACAGACTTTATGGGCCTGCAGTTGAAAGGATGGCTGCCGGTTCAATGGCATGTCTAAAACAGACTCTGCAAATGCCAGCAGTGATCTCCAAACAATCCACTTACTTTTAATCTAATTCCTCGAAATTGTCTCTACTAAAATAATCATGCGGTTTTAATTAAACATTACTTAAATGTCACATTATATAGCTCAGCTTCAACTTCTTCACTGTTACAATCTGCACGTTTTAATAACTCGGAATGAACAATTTAAGATGAAAGCTGTGTGGCATTCCCGTTAGCTCTTGCTTTTGAGTTTTTAATGATGCTTGGTTTGTCAAAGCATAGCAACGTGTGGGGATTAGTGATGCACGTTTATCTTCATGCACTACACAAAAGAGCACTTTACAAATGTTAAATATTCATTCATTTTTGAAAATCATCAAGTGTGTTCAATGGCAGTGCCGGCCAGTCCAACAGGTAATACATGCGGTCTCCTGGGGCTCCCTCTTGCTTTGTTCCGGGTTAATATAACGTACTTTTGCACGTGTTGCACGACCGCACAAAAGAACCGATTAAACACGATACGTAGCTTCTGAAGGTAAACTTTGTCTTTTTGTTTTTCATGATTTAATAAAGTGATACAGACTAGAGTAAAAGTCTGTCACGCTATTTATTGACATATTAAAACGAATTTTAACATTGAGAAAGCATAGGTAAAATCCAAGATCCACTGAAGTGCCTTGAAATGCACATCATTATGTGGTGTGTAGCCTCTAGCTTAATCATGTTCACAAGTACATGCCATAATATATATGCAGTACAGGCCAAGTTTGGACACACCTTCTCATTCAATGTGTTTTCTTTATTTTCATGAGCATTTACAAATAACTAAAACTAAAAATAACTAAAAACATCTTTTATATTCTAGTTTCTTCAAAATAGCCACCCTTTGCTCTGATTACTGCTTTGCACACTCTTCGCATTCTCTCCATGAGCTTCAAGAGGTAGTCGGGACAAGACTAATGACAGCTCATTAAAGTAGTATATGGAGTACATATAAATATGAATATTACGCGTGTTATGCTTCATAAGTTGTATATCCATTACCGCTGTCAAAGTTGGTGTGTGCTACCCGCTCAGATTGTGCTACCTCCGTGTTTATTCAGCAGCATATGTCTTAAAATTGTCTTTTTTGTGCTTTCTTCTCAAATTCATTATATGTCATATGAAATGTGAATTAAAAGGATAGTGTCATATAGTTACAATAATCAAATAAAATAATTGAATAAATAAATAAAACTATGCTTTTACAAAAAAAAAAATAATAATAATAATAATAAAATAAAAAAGTACTTGCAACTAGTTTATGTAAATAAATTAATAAATTAATTCAGAGCCAATTAAGTTAAAAACATTCAATTAATTCATTAAATTAAAAAAGATGCTTTTATTATTGAACTGAAGTTGCAACTAGTTCATGTGACTGACAAACAAACAAGCATAAAAAATAAATGAATAAATAAAAAGATTAACTGTATCTGGAACAACATGAGGTGAAGTAAATGAAGACTCCATGTTTATTAATCTTGACGGTCCCCAAGAGGAAAGTAGAAATGACTTTTTAATTTGTTTATCACAAACAAATCCCTCCTCACCCACATCGTCTCTGGACACTCAGGCACTTGTGAGTGATGTGATGAAATGAGGAGGATCTTAATAGCAGCATACGATCACAAGCAGAAGGATTTGGTGAAGCACATGAGTTTATGTGCTGTTGACACACAGAACCGTGATTAGCCCTTTGGTGAGATGAACACAATGATCTCAAGACCAAAACTAGACTCCCAGAAGCAAGACCTTGTTTTATGTCTCTGGCCATCTGCTGCACAAGCGGTGCAGTGTAGTGAGGTGTCGTCTGTAACACACACACACACACACACACACACTGCATGTGTCTGGCTGGTGAGGTGTTTTGTTGTGCTGTTAAAGACAGTCTTGACAGCTGGTACAGTGTTATTTTAAGGATAGAGGTGTGTGTGTCTGTGTGTGTGTTGGGCAAAACCACTTCCTTTTTGACTCCACACACAGGAGGAAGATGGAATGGACATCAAATGGTCACATCCTGTTTCTAAAATCACGGGGAAAAAACAAATTGTCCAGAATGTCATGTTCTGTCTGTCTGGCGCAAATATAAAGACAAAAAAAAAAAAGAAATTCTTATATAGGGATGACACTGTATTACATTATTTATTATTATTTTTTTATTTAACCAAAACAAGAGGGATCAGTCAATGTATTTATGTATTTATATTTTATCGTTTATTTTTTGTAGGCTTTTAACAAATGTTTTTTTTTTTCCTTCTGGAGCATCAGTGAACATTCGAACCTTAAGTACACGTCTCTCAGTTGTCTTCAGTGTGAAAAGATTCACTGTTGGAAAAGGTTCAAATATGCAAAAGATGTTGGAAAACCAAAGTATTTGTGGGACCTGAATGATTGTTTTCTGAAGAACAGCAGACAGTTGAACTGTTCAGGACAAACAAGAGACCCAAGAACAACTATCACCAAACAAAACATTTTTTTAGTTTCATCCCTCATATTTTCTGAAAAGTGTATGGACAATTTGGAGCAACGTTTTAGACCCAATTGTTCAGCCGTCAGCCGTATGCCAGGAACAGACTAAGCAGGCCTTAAGCATTCAGACATGGAGGTGGACCTGTTCTGTTATGGATATGTTTGTATGGATAAGTGGTTTCTTGACTGTATGAAGGGCATCATGGACTCTTTGAAGTATAAGGCCACTTTAGAAAAGATTGAGATGTCTTAGGTGCACAGATTGAAGCTGATGACACTAAGAAATCTCTTTGTGCTTGTCAGGCATCAGAAGGTTCTTGAGTGGCCTGATTAGCCTTCAGATTAAAATCTGATTTAAAATATTAGGTGGGATTTGAAGAAAGCAGTGGCGACATTAAACCCAAAGATTATCAATCATCTGGAAGCTTTTTCAAGCAAGTAATGGGCCGCTCGTGTGACTGATTAATTGAGATTAGTTAATCGGCTAACAGTGTTCGAATGGAATGTTTTGCCCTTTTTACTAGAATGAGTAATGCCCGTTCAAGAAAGAATGAAGATAAATCCAGTCAGCTGAGTACATGAAGATATTGTGCCAATCTTGGCCTTCTCGTAACTCGGCTTGTTGACTGATCTGATAAAGGGAATAAATGCGATGCACAATATCTCCGAAAGATAAGGCTCAATCAGTTCCTGTGTGACTGTGACGAATGAAAGCAGGATAAGTATATTTGGGTGTGTTTGTATGTACAACAGAAGAAGTGAAAGGTTGTGAGAGAGAGAGTTGTGAAAGAGCGTCTGACTTCCCAAGCCCTATGAATGGCACGGTTTGAATCCTGTGCGTGCTGATAAGTGCACAGCAAACGTGTCTGATAAACACTGCTAGAAACACCAGCTGAAGCCTCCAGCCCACTTCTGGTGTTAAACACTCTGGTGTTTTGCACAGGCTTGAGACCGCATACATTCCCAGCCATTGTCTTCTAATCACTTGTTTCTCTCCTGTTCAGACAGTCCTCTTATTATTGTCTCACGTTCAGATTTCCATCAAGCAAGCCAATGCCATCTTCAAAACAGAGGAAGACAATAGATCTGCGTACAGCACTGGATGATAATCACAAACCAACACGCTCACATTACAGCATTTACATGTCTTTATATGCTGAGGTCTTTATGCTAAGCGACCTAAAAATAATGGAAACACAAGCACTGCATCAGAAGGAGACACCATTCAGAGCTGTAAAACACCAATGTAGACCATCAAAGTACAAATCATAAGTTGCGTACTGGAAATTGTACGATTGGCGCAATTCTAGGATTATATCTCATAAATCTGACTTCATATCTCATAATTTGGAATTCTGATTCTGAAATACAAACTAGCAAGTCTGAAGACAAAAATCTGAATTGCAAAATAAAAAAGCGAACAATTATGAGAAAAAAAGTACGAATTTGGAGAAAGTTGGAATTGGAATATGTATGAAGTCAGAACTGCAAGAGATAAACTCAAATTGCGAGATATTAATGATCAATTTTAGAAAAGATGGCAAAAACTCAAACTCATTAGAAATAAGCCTGCAAATGCAAAGAAATGTTATAATGGTGAGATATAAAATCAGAAGAACTCCAAGACATTAACAATTCGGAAAAAAAAGTCACAACTAAAAACTACATAAAGTCAGAATTGATAAGAAATTTTTCTTACATATTATTATAAATGTGAGATATAAAGAAACAATTCTGAAGGAAGTCACAACTGAGATAGAGAGAGAAAAAATTATATAATATAACGGTATAATAATAATTCTAAAAAAAAAAAAAAAAAAGGAACAGGCAGATTGAAGTCAGAACTGAGAGATATAAAGTAAGAATTAGAGCTTATAAAGTCAGAATTGTAAGAGATAAACTCAAATTGCATGACATTTACTAGCATTTATTTCTCAAAATCATGGTATAAGCTTGAAATTTCAAGATTTCATAATTGTCAGATATGAACTTCTTAAACAAAGAATTGGAGAACATATTAAGTCAGAATTGTGAGAGATAAACTGAGAATGTCGAAATATTGACTAGCAATTCTGTTGAAAAATCAAAATCGTAAGATATATAAAATCGTAACTGGAAAAAAAAAAGTCTGAATTGAAAGAAAAAATACAAATAAATGGGAAGGTGAGATAAACAGTCACATTTACCTTTAATTACCTCTCACGTAAGCTGCCTTTTATTTTATTTTAGTATTTAGTTATTATATTATCAAAAAGTGCTTGATATATTAATTTGAAGTACGTTACAAGTGTGCATTCATTGGATTTCTGTTTTACAAGCCTTGCTGAGAATGTTTATATCAGTTCAACTGAATAACACAAATCGCATTTCGTTAATTTGCACAAACATTTGAAGCTATCTTTATTGTCTCAAACTAATTTGTATCATCATTTGCCTCGACATTTGCGTACCAGAGTCTCATTTGGAAGGAAAAACGGTGGAAAAGCTGTTCTTCCAGCTGTAAAATATAATTGTGTGTGCCATGTTTGAATTTTCTTCTGAGAGTGAAATCTGTTCAGTTGTGTGCCTTTGAAAGTGTAATAGTCCTGCCGCTGTCGCTGTGTTTAATCACAGTAATGCACACACAGAGACTGTTCTCTCTGCTCTCAGCTGCGGACTCCTACTGCGAGGTCTGCACTAATATCAACAGCGACGGTAAATATTACATACCTCAAACAGCCACCTGAGACCGGCATGAGTCAGTAATGTATGTTCACCTGGGCTTACGTCTGCGAATCCATGCCACAAAAACAAACAGCAGAGTGACCTCATGTTTGGGTTTAAATATATCCTCTAATATGTATTTTCTTTTTATTCCCTGGCTGCAGAGTTCATTGCGCAGCTCGTTTCCGTGGTCTGTGATATCCAAACACAGCTTAGATGAGAAATCTCACAGCTAGTGGAGAGTCCAGTCATTCTGTTAGGCCTTATTCCAACCTAGGCTCATTGGATATACGTGCCTCTTCATACATTTCTTTAAAACTGAAAAAATTACCTAGATATACAAATCTCTGTTGAAATAAACACTAGAGGCAGTAAACACACAAAAAGAATGACTTACAGGTACATTGTTGATTAATAAAGGCTAATTTTCATACATTTAGTTGCACAATGTTATGTTACGACTTAAAATTTGCAACATCCTGCACTATTTGAAATCTGATTCTTTTGAACGTTGTCGTCACATATACAGATTCACATGTATGAGTTATTTAGTTCAGATAGGCTTACTCACAGGGTACGGTGTTGCACTTAGACAGTGAAAAACTCAGGTTCGACAAAACAGCTCAAATCAGCAAAAGGAAGTTAAAATAGCATGCTGCATCAGCAAATACGTTTATGAATTAATTTAACACTACCGGGTAGGGTTTAGGTTTGGGTTTGGTGTAGGGGGTATTTCCAACATGATAAAGTGGTAATTAATGAGCGACACTCACAACGGCCACAAAACGTACCTCAAGCATCATTATAAAAACACTACATACCTGTACCACAAACGTGCCACGGTTACGAATTAAACGTGTTTTAGCACCACTCTCTGGACATTTCACTGCGGCAAAACTGCGGCAAAAAGTAAGGTACATAATTACGGGGAAGCAGAAATGTTTGTAGAGGCACATATTTCCAAAATTACGAGGTGGCTAATTTGTGCTAATTCGTTCAAATTCATATGACCTCACTCGTGCGTGTTTTTATGATTTGTCTTAACCCCAGTGAGGGGTAGGTTTAGGCACAGAGTTAGGTGTAGGTCATTCGTACAAATTCATACAAATTGGCAACTTATAAAACAAGTTAGGAAGTAAGTGAGGATGCACGGATTTTTATGAACTTGTTAAATATGTAGGAACTGAGAATAGGCTGTCTGAACAGAAAATACTTTTCAAAGTGGTTTCTGGATATAATAAAAAGCTCATTTGTGTAAATGTATCTCAGCCTGAATTATCAGATTCAATTTTATGGTTGTTTTTGTCATTCATTATATGACAAATTGTGTCGACAGATTTAATGGTTAAATTCAATTCTAGGAATCAAAAAGCACGTGTTTTAAATGCATGTATTTGTTTTTTTCTCAGATTTGAACAAATTATAATTTCCATTTAAATTTTCATCAATGGCTCAGTTAAATTCCCAAAATAATGCTCAATCAACTTAATTTACAGAAATAAAATAAATGTTTCACTCTTATTGCAAAGAAAGTGTTGCACAACAGAGATTGATTACTGTAAATTTAAAAACTGTGATTTCCCCTTAAAAACAAACTAAGTATTAAGCATGCTAATCATAAATATTAATAGTTGTAATTTGACTTTCTTTGTGATGTTGTTCAAAAATGATATTACCTAATCTGTATGATTTGTGATATTATACCTTGCGAATTACTTGTCCCTTCACACCATGATCAAATTTATTCACACTTTGCTCTGAAAACATAACAGATCCCATCTTTCTCTCAGACACGACAGACTTCAGACGCTCTGACTTTTCTTTTAAGGTGAAGCGTTGGCAGCATTAGCACAAGAGCTTGTTTGAGTTTGTGCAGCATTATAATTTCACATGTCACTGAAGATGTGAGATGATTGATGGCTGGTCAAAGCTGTCAATCGTGATCAGACTCCTGCGTTGTTTATACTTCAGTCTGACGTAACTGACTGCTGATCTGCACTGGGTCTTTACCCAGGATCTCCCAAATGTCATATCGTATAATCTGACGAGAAACAATCACAAAGACAGAAAAGCGTTGCTTTGTGTTACACCAGCTTTAAGCATCGACAATGAGAAAGAAGCCATCAGTTTAAACACACACAACAAAACATTTTACAATCTGATTTTGCGAAAATGCATGAGGTGAGGTGGCAATTTCATAAAATAAGTATGTAAATAATTATTTATAGTAAGTCCACCCTTACGCTGATCATTAAACATATGAAGAAGATTGTACAGATGCATTTAAAATGAAGCGCATAAAATGAAGACTAACATAAAAACATGCTCGAAATGGTTTGCAACATGGTATCTTGATTGCAGCAAGCTAAAACATGCACCTAACATTAATATCCAATAATACACTTTAAAACTAAAATATGTAGATGGAGGCAATATGTCATTTCTATTGAAACGTGTACCCTATGTAAAACATGTGTAACATGCTAACAACAAATGTGCTAGCCACATGCTACTGTCAAACAATATGCTAAAACATGTTAGAAACACTGTGAAAATGTGCTAGCAAAGTGCTAAAATGATAGAAAAGGTGGTAACAATGTGCTAAACATACTAGAAACATGCTAATGCTAAAACCTGTTAGAAGACATGCTGGAAACACAACAAAAACATGTAAGCAACATTTCCAACATGCTAAACATAGCCTACTGAAAATATGCTAACAGTTTGCTACACCATGATTAGAAATATGTGCTAGCATCATACTTAAAATTACAGAAAACATACAAACATATTAAGAACATGGTAACAATATGTTAACATGCTAAGTATACTAAAAAATACAAATCGTGCTAGTTAGAAAAGAGAAACATGTGCAAATATGTGTTAGCAACATGTTTAAAATGATGAAAAACATGTAGGCTAAACATGTTGACAATGGAAAATTAGCTACCCAGATAGCACACGTACATCTAGGAGACATCTATTTGACGTCTGCATTTACATCTGCAAGACGTATTATTTAGGTTGTTTGCTCATCTGCAATACGTCTATAGGACGTCTCCTTTTAGATGTCAAATAGACGTCTATTAGATGTCTTTAAGATGTTTATGATTTAGAATGTATGTAAAACTGACATCTGAAAGACGTCTGCCAGATGTTTGTAGACAGCAGATGCTTTCCAGATCAAGAGATCTTTAAAAGACATCTTGCAGACGTACGTGTGCTATCTGGGTAACAACGTGATAAACATGGCATGCAAACTTAAAATCGATTAAACCTTGAAATATTCAAACTTAAAGATGTACAAAAAGCAGATTGGAGCACATTTACTTTACAAATGTCACGTTTAATTGAATGGGTTACTCGCTGCTTCTTTGTAATTATGTGTGAAATTCACCATGCAGCCAAATTGTTTCTACAGTAGTGTAAAGTACAGAACACTCGACGTGTTGAACTCTTGCTGGATGTTGCTGCTAGAAGAGCCAAGTTCAACAAATGCGCTCAGAGTCTGAGTTTGTCCGTGCGGGCCTGAGTCCAACTTCAACACGACTTCATTCACCTTTAATATTATTGCTACCTACAGCTCATAAGTCAAGCTTGGAGCTTTAAAGAGCCGGCCACTTCAGGATGGCTGTAGTTAATGGATCAGGAGGACTGCTGGGAAATGTCGTGTCTGAGTCATGTTGCCACACGTGTCGACTGTCAGCAGGTCTTTTTAAGAAGTTTGGAGGCCCCTGGAGAGACGACTGGAGAAGCAGTGGTTTGTGTGCTGGTTTCAGGTACACACACACACACACACACACACACACACACACACAAATATAGTATAAACAAGACTGCTAGTTATTAGTCTGTACCCCTGTGAAAAAAGAAGTATGTGTTAGCAAACTTTTAAGAACATAACTTTACACTTTATGTTTATAAAAATGTTTATACAAAATTCATTTAAATAAAATGTGTCAAGTGGAATAAATCGATACAAATATTTATCAATATGCATAAAAAACGAATATGTTTTATATATACATATATTACGGGTGGGCATAGATAATTTTTTTAAAATCTAGATCAATCTAGATTAAAATGGCTCATTTGAATTCTGCCAAAGGCATTCAGAATATGTGTGCTACCTAAATAATGACTAAAAGTAAAGCTCTATCGGGACGGGACTAGTTTTACAGGGGGTCGTAAGAGAATGTTTTGTTTCACAGACGCACTTGGTGATTTTAATCCCGTCCGAATCTGCCATGTCTGTGTTTTTCTCTCACGACCTCTGTGATAATTCTAGAGTCAGAATGCGATGTCTGTGTTTTCAAAATGCGTTTCCTTGTGTGTTTTGGCCAACGCGATATGCCGTAGATGCTCTTACCGCACACAAGACTGTCTATTGTAATATCAGTATCAGGTAAGATTACTCGCATTCATTCTTGCAGTCGGTTACTTATGTTTTAATGATCAAAATTACACATGGGTTTACTACCAATAAAATCATAATAGTTGAACTAATGTAACTACACATTATCATGGTTTTGCTGTACTAGCCATTAAACTTCACCGTGGTATTTGTGATTATATTAATTGTAATCCATCTAAATGACTATAGCAATGCACGCATACATAGCATGTGATCTCTGTGACGCCCAGATCTACAAAACAGACCCTCTCACCTCTGTCATAAACACGGAGATGTTAGTCCCGTCCGAAATGGTACATGAAGATCACGAGAATCGAAGCTCACACGTACAGTAGTTTAGAAAACTATTCCAGTCCAAATAGAGCTACAATGTATTGCGGCTAGGTATACATCCGCGCTAAAATATCAAGGTAAAAGTCATCATAGCTTGCATAGTATAGACCCAGCTCCCAACACAACTTTGTCAGTAGATTAATGGCGATACAAGATTCTCACATTAACACAGCACGTTAACGCCGATAACGGCCCACCACTAGTATACACATACACACACACACACAACAAATGTACAAAAACAGGTTATAAATGTAAAATATAAAAAATATTCATAACAAAAACAAACAAACAAAACCTCTCGGTCTCATTATTACAGATTGACTGCAATGGAATTAAAACACAGTTTACATTCCAACCTGATCTCACGGCAATTCGTACATATTTTACGAGGTGGCTAATTCGTACGAATTCATACGATTTATTCTAAATCGTACGTATTTTACGAGATGCCAATTCGTATGAATTTGTACGAATGACCTAAACATAACCCTGCCCCTAAACCTACCCATCACGTGGTTTTAGACAAATCGGACGAAATCGGACGAGCGAGGTCGTATAAATTAGTACGAATTGGCACAAATTTGGCACCTCGTACGAATATGTACGAATTGCTCGTGAGACTGTGTTGTACATTCATATCAAAAGTGTTTTTTGACCGACTTAAGAAAAACTTCAGTTCATCTTTATGCAGTATGTTATCTCACAATTAATTTGAGAATTAAATATGGTTAAAGTTACTGGTGAATGTGTTGACAAGCATTTATGATTGTGGGTTAGTATGTTAGTCAACATACTGTAAACATAAGTGCACTTTCTTAAAGCATGACTAACGATTATTAACAATTTGTAATTTTACATTATTATGAAGTGAACTAATCTAAACATTTGCTGAAGTGAAACATATTCAAGCAAGTGTCTCTCTTTAAGTGCACTTAGCTGACCTTAAATGAACACTTTTTAGCACACTACAAGTGCACTTTCTTTCACTTCTTTTCCACAACACCTTTTGTTATTTGATGTGATATGTAATTTACCCCTGAACACTTGAAGTGTTTTGAATATTTCAAATGTGCTTATCTGATGTTGGTGGCCAATGAAAACAGCCCCACACACACACACACACACACACACACACACAATAATTCATAGCAGCCATGAATAATGCTTACAGTTGTTAAATGCTGGCAGACAGTGGCAGTTGGTTGGCACAGGGAGGTTCAGTGTGGCTTACTGTTGCTCCTGGTTGTTGATAAGCCCAGCCCTGCAGTCACGGTCTTCCTCATACCCACTTCCACCCCGAGCAGATCCATAACCACCATGCAAGATGTTGCGGTTAGTCTGAGCTGGGTTTGAACAGGCGAGCACATCAGAAGCTAACGACCTAAACCACTGTCAGTTAACTCGGTCATGACTTCTGAAGTCGAGGTTTTGTAACTGCTGCTTGGGGAGCAGAGCACATCAAAGCCCAGATCAAGTGTGTTACGTAAGCTGAGTGAGGCAGCATCTACAGTTACACCACTGTGGTGTAGTAAAAACATACATGAAAATAATTCACGCAGCCAACCGCTTTATTGGCTTACTGACATTTTATTTTAGAATATGTTCTTTATTAAATATTTAATATTTTAGGTCCCACTTTATATTAAGTGTCCCTAATACCTGTGTACTTCCATAGTTACTAGATGGGTACAGTATGTAGTGTGTAACCACAGTGCAAGTACACTGTATCTACAGCTGTATACATGTTACAGCATGTAACACCCCTCAGAATGATGTGTGCGAGTACAAATGTGTAACAGGACATTGGTAACAACACTTTTTTCACTTCACTAAGTAGTCATGTAACAGGAAATACATTTAGTAACAGCAGTATGTATAGAGTAACTGGAACAGGGGGTGATCAGGGGGTGTAGTTGGGTAGGTTTAGGGATATGTAAAGTGGGTGGAGTTGGTGCAGCTCTGTAATACCAGTGTATATACATGGTAACTCCTCAGGAACTGCCCACTTAATATAAAGTGTATTATGTTTTTATACATTTTTATTTAATTTTTAGTGCATATATATATTTTTTTATTTTATAATTTTTTTTCATACACATAATTTCCTTTTTTTTATTCCCTTTATTATTATTATTATTATTATTTATTTTTTTTTTTTATTACATTATTCATCACATCCAAAATAAAAGTTTTTGTTTACATATGTGTGTGTGTGTGTGTGTGCACCTGGTATTTATCACCTTATGGTGATCAAGATAGGAATACCAGTACATGTTGAGCTTGTGGGGACATTTGTCAGGTCTCCATGAGGAACCAAGCTTATAAATCACACAGAGGGAAGTTTTTTTGAAATTTTGAAAAGTGCCTGTAGTTTCCTGTACGGGGTAGGTTTAGGCTCAGTGTAGGACAATACCACATACAGTCTGTCCAGTAGAAACACCATTACACCTATGGAGAGACCCCAGTTTCTGGGGTTTACATATTCATTAAATATACACATGCATGTGTTTGTATTTATATACACACATAATAAATATACACAGTACACACACATATATTAAGCAAACAACAAGTTTTATTTGGATGCAATTTATTGTTTGACAGCATTATTTTTAATGTTGTGTTTGTTTCATTAAACTATAACATAGTTTGCATTCATTTGTTAAACTGCGTTACGTAGTTTGTTTGTTTGTTTTTCTGACTGTGCAGGTTTAACAGTGCTGTGGTTTCAGTTACACTTGTCACAAAGCTGGCCTGAACTTCCTCTCCTGCAGGTATTTAAATAAATCACCAGTCTACAGGGTTGTTGTTTGTTTGATTTCAGTTACTCGATTAAGCCTCTACGGTGATCAATTCAGAATTTTTTCATGCAAGGACATGCCAGTCTCTTTTCTTGCTGAGATCAAACGGCCTTGAATGGTGTAAAGAGCATGCAAAGCTATGCTTGTGTTTGCCTTATTTCATAACTTTAGAACTATGAAATATCTTCTTTAAGCATTGTTGTTTGGACTACTTAAGCGCTCAAGAATTACCTTCTTTTTTCTTTTGAGGGAATAAGACAGCTCAAGATGGCACTAACAGTGAACTCAAGATGCATTGGAGAAGCACATTTCCGTCTCTGCTTGCAGCGCTGATGAAGGCCGAAGAAGCAAGAAAAGGACAGCAACAGAAGAAAGCTCCTATTCACACATTCATTTCAATGAAGTTAATTATCTGTTGCCTAATTGCCCCAAGGGCCCTTCGGACATTACCATGTGTCCTGGGAAAAAAAAGGGGCTTCACATAAATCTTTTAAAGCAGCCACCCCCAAAACAAGTTAGCCTGTCCGCCGTCGAGCGGCTGAATGCTGAAAAGCGGCATTTAGGCCGGTCCCTGTGGGAGCCGCACACAATGATGCCTTTTGCGTTGCTGGGAGAGAATACGCAGGGTTTGTGGTAATCAGCTCCCCCGCCCTTTCTCAGTCCAAACCCTCGGCCCTGAGTCCACCTGAGCTCATGAACACCGAGGCACACTGGACGCTTGTTCACAGAGCACCTGCGGGATCCAGCTTTTCCCTCCATGCTCTCCTGATGTTGTTTGAGCCTCTTCTGTTACAGTGTTTCAGCCTGATTTCACTGATTGCTTGTACTGCTGATATACTGGCTGATATATTACCTCATATTAGATAAATGAGTGAAACCGTTTTTCCATGCCAATATTCTACAACTCCTGTGTGTGTGTGTGTGTGTGTGTGTGTGTGTGTGTGTGTGTGTGTGTGTGTGTGTGTGTGTTACTTTTTGGAATTATGTTAATGCACATTATTTTTATCTTATTGATTACATGGACCCCACTGCACCCCCTTGTGGCCCGAGGCTCCTTGTATTAAAAAATAGACACTAGCTATGAATAACACACGAGCAATGATATAAATTCTTATTCTTCAGGAAACCCTGAATTTTTTGTTTCAGTAAAAATCTCTTCCCCCTTTTCTGTCCATAGCAGTTGCATCATGGGGTGAAAAAAAAAAAAACACACCAAAAAAACACAAAAATACTTATTATACTTTAATATGATAAAAAAATATATATATATATATTTACACTATCTCTCTAAAGTTTTTACTTCACCAAAGCTTCATTTATTTGGTTGAAAATACAGTGAATACAGTAAAATTGTTAAAATAATTGTTTTTTATGTAAATATCTATTAAAATGCAATTTATTTCATTTCATTTTCAGCGTCATTACTGCAGTCTTCAGTGTCACATGATTAGAAAATTCTAATATGAATAGAATAGAACTTATGTTTCCTATAAGGTGGGAGTATTATTTATTTGTTTGTTTGTTCTGCATTCCAATGGCATCATCATACTTTAAAAAGCTGCACAACTTGTCATTCATATCTGTAGCATAAATGTTGCAGTTCAAGGTATTCATCAAAGATTAATTCTTAGGTTTATGGGCTGCTTCATGCATAGTATGAGCAAAGAGACTGATCGTGTGTTTGTCCATTTGGGTCAGTTTCATCTGGTTCCTCTGCACGTCCTGCATGAACTTCTCATTAATATGTCAGGGGCATTCTTTAGCTTTTCTGCAGAACATCTGCAGGCCACAACAAAAGAGATGACGTAGGCAAAACACACACTGCTTGTTGGTGTTTGTGTCGGAGTGTTTCATGCTCCAGTGGCACACTGAGTCGGCGGCACAAAACCTGCAGCCCATGGCAACCCCGAGGAAGAGGTCATGACCTCTGACAGCTGCCCCTCCGGATCCCTGAACACATCCCAGCTCCGTAATCCTCTCCTCTTTCCTTCAATCTGAGACTAACCCCAAACCCTCGGAGCTTCACTGTCCTTTAAAAACACACACGTTGAGAACATTTCATTTCATCTTCAAGAGTGTGTGTGTGCCCTCACTCCCAAAAAATATCAACCCCAAAAAACTTTTTACTCATATCTCATACTCATATTACATTTAACTTGAGAGATATGAGCTTTGCACACATGCAGGTTGGACTTTACGGTGATTTTGCCACAAATGATGGGTGTTTATACATAATGCAAAAATAATTGTAAGACCATGTGTTTGCAGTTAAAATAGATAATTACTTTAAAAATCACCATTAAAAATGGATTTAAAATGACACAAATTCAATAAGCAGACTTTGCAAAGTGTTAGGTATCATAAACGACACGTTTCTTATGGCATGGTTAATTCTAATAATTTAGGTTAATGTTGATTTATAAATAAATCACAACTGTTTATTAATTAATACATCTGACTCAATGCAATAATTTGATGTTATTTCCCCTTAGCTATTGCAATAACTAACTAAAAAAAAAAAAAATTAATAATAATAATATATATATATATATATATATATATATATAGAACACAAAATAAGACACAACCTGTCTTTCTGCTTTAAACCTTTGTACTTGATCTAGTGTGGTTTTGCTATTTCTTCATTACTTGTGAAATTTTACTAGCAATTATTGTTTTTGTTTTTTTTTCAGTGAAAAAAAAAAAGTTGAAAAACAAAATAATTTATTTTAGAATTATACACTTTTTTGTATTTCTGCTTTTTAAAAAGTAAATTCAGCAAATGTTACCTAATTAAAGTTGTTTCAGTAGATGCAATTATAAATATTTTTTGTAATAATATTAATCATTACATCAACTATATGGCAGTTGTAAACAACATAGTGGCAAAGCATTAGTTCACAATAAGTGTGGCTTAAAACGCAGCTTATCCAATCAGAAGCTAGAATACCAGCTTTCTGTTTTACCATAATGGTAATTCTTCAGGCTGATAACAGCCCACTATATCAACATTAACTGATGAACAAAGCTCTGAAAGCAACACGGTTCCCCAACCAGTATTTATTCAATTCTCTAGATTGTCCTCCCTTGTGTCTCTCTAATTCTCGGCTAATGCATTTCAGCTGCCTGTGTTGAAATGTGACTTTTCCGCCAGTCTGATTGAGCAGCTAACGTGATGCATCTTCAAGGCTAATTAGGGAGAGAAAGGAGCTCGTCATTAATATTGATCCTGTTCAGCCTCGCCCCTTTAGATCAGTTCACCTGCTTTCCCACGGCTTTGCCCATTAAGCATCAGGAGGCCGCGTGAAATAAGAGCCTGGAAATCCAAGAATAGTGCATCTGGGTTAATCTGCAGCATTTAGGGCAGATCTGCACCAGGCACGGAGCGAGAGAGAGAGAGAGATGGGAAAATGGGTCAAATTGTTTTAACGAGCTTGATTAATTGCCATTTCCGTCTTGTAAAGAGAGCAGAGGTAAATTGGACGGCCAAACAAAGGGAGCTTTTTTTTATTGGAGGGCAGATCTAAGTTAAGAGTGTATGACCGGTTTATGTAATGGATTTCATCATTTCCAAAATGCAATTAATATGTTTCACAGTCTGACCAGAGCATGGGCAACCCAGTCGCGCGGCAGGTCGTGACAATATCACAAAATAAGCATAAAATCTATTGATTCATGTCAGGGACAGGAATATTTTGTTATTTTCGTAACTCCAGCACGAACGTAAAACTCTGATTCCATTGGATGTGTCAATTCGAAAAAAAAAACGTGCGACTGGGCTGGCATGGGAGGGAGTACAGGATGGAAAATATATTCTGCAAAGAAGGCTAACAGAAAAGAGTAATACATGGAAAAAACAAACAATAAAACAAAACAGTAGACAAAATATGTATTTTATTACAGTGTACCATTTTATTTTTTTCACTTTCACAAATTATTAGTACAATTCACAATTATATATAGACATTGGATTTGCAAAATAAAAAAAAATAAAAAAAAAACTTTCTTGTAAACATTTCACTAATTAAATAATACTAATAATCATAATAATACAAACGAAAAATATAAATAAAGTAAAATTAAACAAATTAAATAAATAAAACGGAGGGTGTTTATATGCTGTGGAAAGTGTGATGGCATTTAAAGTTGATGAACTTGAATCCAGCAACACATTACTTGTTGTACGAATTGTGATCAATTGCTTTAGTTAATGTTGTATAATAATGAACCAATAACCAAAGTTTAGCCGATGTGTTAACAAAAGCAAAATGGGTCAAATTTTAATGAGCTTCATTAATTGGCATTTCCACTTAATCCAAAGAACAAATTGCAAGATTATATAAAGGATTTCATCATTTCCTAAATGCAATGAATGTGTTTCACACTCTGAACGGGGCACGAGAGAGAAGTGCAGTGCATAACCACTATTAAAATAAATAAAATAAGCAAATAAAAAAACACAACTTTATGTTCAATCATTCTGACAATAACATTGGGTTTATTCACCCACAGTGTTTCATAACAGTTTCTGAACTCTCTCTCACTCTTCATCCTTTCACTCTTTTGTCTATGTATCTCTATCACTTTAACTTTGTGTTTCTGTGGGTTCCTCCTCGTCGTCCCGCGGGAGCAGCACAATACCGAGTGGCGTTTGTCACAGAGAAGCCAGCCGGGCTCTCGTCCCCCTCCTCATCTCATCTGCAGCACAAAGCAGGGTCACAGCATTCTCACGCTGCTCACACACACACACACACACACACACACGCATCCATAACCTCCTTCTGTTACCGGGTATTTCCAGAGACAGTGTGAGGAGTCTATATAATAAGAGTTTTAAGTTTTGTACTCAACAAAATAAGCATCTGTAATGACTCAACTCTAAAAATCAAATACGTATTTTATCGAGTGGATATAAAATGTTATGAAGTTATGTATTTTTGTCATAGTGCGCTTAAGATTGTTGTGATTTTATCGTGGAATAAACAGAATGCAAGTCCTACAACTACTTAACTGAACAATCACCGCATAAGATTAATGGGATTTTAGTTTTAGAACATGGTGACGGATTCAGTATGGTAAAATAAACCTATGTTTAATATGAAAGTGCTTATTGATGAATTGGAATAAGCAGTGCTGACGATTAGTGTAACTCAAGTCTTAAAAGATTAGTTCCCCTTAAAATGAGAATTCTGTTATTAATTACTCACCCTCATGTTGTTCCAAACCCATAAGACCTTCATTCATCTCCAGATCACAAACTAAGATTTTCTGATCAAATCAGAGATCATTTCTGTTGTGTTGCTGTTCATGGAGGGTCAGATAGCTCTCCAATTTCCTCAGAAATATCTGAATTTGTGTTCGGAAAATGAACGAATGTCTTTCAGGTTTGGAACAACATGAGGTTGAGTAATTAATGACAGAATTCTCATTTTAACGTCAACTAATCCTTTAAGGTCAGTGCAATTTTTGCATGTTGAAAAATAAATACGACCTCATGTTGTGTCAGTTACGTTAACACACTGTCTCTGAGTATTTCATCCATCATAAACAAAAAAAAAAAAACTTGCGCCAGGATTGATTTTCTGCATTTGTGCATATGTACCAAGCATATTATAAGAAAAGCATTTTTATGAAGACTCATTGTACAAAAAACATGCCTGTGTGGTGAAATGTTTGCAAAAGATTTTGTCAACAGTATGTTTAATCCAAACAGATACATGTTAATTTCACGAGTTCGTACTTACTGGTAATATATATAGGTTTGGTGTGCTCAGGAGGGAGAGGGCTCGGAGCTCGGTGGACTTCTGAATTTATCCCTTCTCGTCGGAGAAGTGGACAGAGTTCAGCGTCCAGCCCGATCCCCAAGAACCTATTTTAAAATGCTTTATTTAAAATAAATAAAGCAATATATATAGCTTATTTCAGCTGGAAACCACAGTGAATAGTTTTGGAGTTAGATGTGTCTTTACAATAATCTTACTCACAGAATTGGCCATTTTATAAATGTTTAGTAATTCAAACATGATTGAATGTCAAATACCTGATATCCTATCATCACAAGGACAAGAGAGTATCATAAAAGAGTCCAAAATTAGTTTGATATGATCACTAGTTAGATTTAACTGAATACGCTCTAAGCCAGAGATCTGCTGTCTCAGCTGTTATTAAAGTTTTATAATTCATTCGGCAAACTATCCCTACATAAAATATGAATAATGTTTGTAATGAGAGCCATTGTTGCTAATACTATCATCACTATATTGACACATTAATGCAGACCAAACATTTAATATCATATCCCCACACTCTCAGGTGCTCTGCTAGCGTTCCTCATCTCCATAAGCTTCATTACATACACAGACTCCACATATTGTTATAATGCTGTTCGCATAGTGATGTTATGGTTTCTGTTTTAGCATTGCTGGATCTAATTTGTTGCACTTCTCATATTAAATCCTTGTGAAAAACAACTACAATTTAGCTTACATTTAAAAAAGACAAAATGTGTGTGTGTGTGTGTGTGTGTGTGTGTGTGTGTGTGTGTGTGTATGTATACACAGACACACACGTTTGTTTTGCTGTCTTAGTGAGGACATTACATAGACTTCCACTGATTTTATATCTTTCTAATCCCCAACCCCTATCCCTAAACCTACCCTTCATAGAAACATGTGCATGACACTAGATCTACATCAAATCTAGTGATTTATAAGCCTTTTTATTTAGTGAGGACCAGCAACATGTCCTCACTAGTGGGTTGTTTTCATCTTTCACTATATAAGTGAGGACATTTGGTTCCTCACAAGTATAGTCAAACCAGTACACACACACACACACACACACACACACACTGCCCTTCAAATTTGGGGAAACCCCTGACAAAGTGTGGTTTTGGATGATATCAGCATCAATTCTTATCATTTTTGACACAAATTCATTTAAGTAACTTGACATTATCATTGAAGATTATAATCATGCAACATCAGATAATACACAGTTAAAATTATAATCAAGTGCTCTTTTATGTGCAAAAGAATCAATGTCAACACATCAAAATAAGTGTAGTTCTTTAAAGATATTATTAAAACATGATATAAAATGGACTTTTAATGTGACATTTTTAAAGAGTGCACTTTTAAAAGTCTGTTAAACATCCATTAAGTCACCTACAGTAAACATATTTTTGCTACCTGGTCTCAGGGCAAAAACATAACTTGGTGCAATTTTTATCAAGCCACAGAATATGTACCAGCAAGTACATATCACTGCAAATCCCAAAAGAAATGAACACTAGAGGCAGTAAAACTCTGACACCTTTTATTCGTTTTCACACAAATTTACAGAGTTTCGATAAATAAAGCGTACTATTCCCACAATTACTAGAAGCATATCATGCTATGACTTCAAAACAATATTAATATGCTGGGTGATCTGAAAACTGCTGCTTTTGAACGTTATCATCACACATGTACAGCTTCATATCTGTGTGTTTTCAGATCCGTGCGGTAGGTTTGCTTGGAAACTCGCGGAGTACAGAGATGAGCTCCTGTTCAATCCCGTGTAACTGCGCTTCAACAAAACAGTTCAAAACTGAGTAAAAGGAAGTTAAAATGACACTGTTGTGTTTTTATATAGGTTTAGGGTTGGATTTGGTGTAGGGCATATTTCCAAAAATTTCCAATAGAGCACTAACGTTTAGCAACAGTCCATGAGTATTTCAATTCTAAACTGCTGCAATACATACCTGTATCAACATGAAAAAGCGTGCCAGGTATTTTGAACCTGTATTTTAGTGCCACGCACTGGACATTTCTCTTTGAAACTATTGTGAAACGTGTAGTAAGGTACGTAAACACAGTACATCATTTTTTAGACCAGAATGTATTTTTAAGACACAACAAAGCAAACGTCTCCCTAAAAAAACTGTCAGTTATTGCATGTGATGTATTTTGATTGCATGCAATGCATTGTTTTTAGATATTTCTCAATTACGTCTTTGGCCGGCATGTGTCCCAGCATGTTCCTAGATGGCTGCACAATTCATTAAAATACTATTTCAGGACACAAAGGATGTGGCTGTGACTCAAAGAGCTTCCCTAACACAAAGCATGAGAGCCACACACACACACAAAAAGTGATCATTGTTTCATGAGCAGAGTCCTCAATTACTGCCGGTCCGTGTCACTCACAAGCACTTCGGCACAAAGGAAAGCGTTTAACTCGCTCACCTCTCGGTGTGTACGAGAACCAAAACAAAAATCCTCTCATGATTCCAGCAGTGAGAGTTCATTTACATAATTACTGCTTTTGCTGTATTTCTCAATCCTATATGAAAAGGAAACTATTTCTTTTTCATATGTCACTGTGTCAGCTGCAGGTAAGTTGAGCTGACGCTTTGTGGGCTTTGACGGACCACAAGCACCCGTAAGTTCACTCTGATGGGCTTCTGCACACACACAAACACTTTCTTTGATTTCACACAGGCCGTTTGATCAGGATGGACAGACTTGAGCCACTCAGCCTGTAGAGACGGTTGAATGCGTTCGCTTGACGAACTGAAGGCCAGACAGTGCCTGCCATTTCCCTTTGACTCATTAAAGGGCCTCAGGATCGGCTCTTGTTAGCAGTCATTAGCTTGAGGAGTTAGCCTGGCAGCACATACCCCCTAAAAATACTGCTGGTGTCAGAGCTGCTGCTTTATAGAGGAGTACTGAAGGAATAGATGACAGGATTGAATATGTTACTATATAGCATAGCTACAAATAGACAGTGTTCACATGCATGTCAGTATTCTAATTAAAATTAGACAGTATTCCAATTAGTATTGAGTCAGTGGTCAACAATTCCCCCATAATATGATGAAACTCTTGGATTATGCCTGTTTTGTTTTTTTTTTATACACCTTATTTAAAAAATTCTCTGAAAAATAATAATAATTAGTAGTAGTATTAGTAGTATGTATGTATGCATTATTTATTTAATTATTTGAACAAAATCGAAAAATAACTTAACATTATGGATTTATATTCTCATATGTTTGCATCTGTTTCTTTCAAATCCATATGACTTGATCCTAAATTAATATAATATAATATAATATAATTAGTGCTGCCAAACTATTAATTCCATCAAAAATAAAAGTTTTTGTTTACATAATATATGTATGTGTACCATGTATGTTTATTATGTATAAGTAAATAAACACAAACACATTATATTGAAATATTAACATGTATATACATTTATATTCTTATATTTTATATTATATGTTTAATATAAACATAACATATTTTTCTTAAATATAAACATGCATGTATTTGTATTTATATATACATACTGTCACTCCGTAGGCGTGTCCTGTCTGTGTTTTCCGTCTGAATGTTGTTGATTATCTTGCCAAGTGCTCTTGTGTGTTTGTTTACATACCTGTTCCTTCATGTCTCTGCCTCATTTGTAACCCCGCCCTTGTAATCATTGTTTTATCCATCACCAGCTGTGTTTCGTCCAGGTGTTTTTCATTAGTCTTGTATAAATTCACGCCCCATGTCTTGTTTGATCGTCGATCGTTAATGTTATGTGCCTCGTCGTGTATGTCTTGTTCAGCCTCTTCTTTGTTTTGCTTTAATAAATGTTCTGTGATGCATCCCTGCCTTTCCAAGTCCTGTATCCCGCTGAAGAACGCTCACTACCAGCGCAACTCGTGACAGAACGATCGACCACCAGCAAGATGGCGTTCTATGCGGAGAACGCACACATCTCAGCGGGCGTTTACTCACGTCCGCAATCGCAGCTCCACATGCCGACACCAACAGGATGGCCGTTAAGCCCGGTTCTCACCACGCCAGCTGGCTTTATCCACCGCCAGTGATCACGTCACTTGATGAAGCAAAGAAGATCAGAGCCATATTCGAGCTAGCCATAAAAATGGCGGCCGAGGAGGTGGACGCTTCGGGGGCGCCAGCACCGCGCAAAACACCCGCGGTTCCTAGCCCGTCAGTGCGGTTGCCAGATCCACCTAAAAGCTCCGCGATTCACAAACCGTGAAGAAACAGTTTCAAACATGTGTCACAACGCGAGGGGCCATGTTTCGCTTACCCAGTGCCAGTTTCACCACAAAACGCTTTTTAACTCATTCAATGCCGGTCGTACAGCCAGGAGTGCTGTTTACTGCCCAGTCGGTCCAGGTTTTACAGATTGAGGAGCTGTCACCCGTACTAGCTATCACCGAGACGCTAGTGACAGGTTCCCACATCACTTCACAGCGAGAGGGGCTGTGTGGTGTCCTGCCTGATCTGGTAACACACAGAGAGCTGATCAAGTCCCAGTCGGCCCCGGTTACGCAGCCTTAGATGCTGCAGTTGGCTCTCACGGTGTCTAACCAGGCAGTGCTGGGTCTCACTCCCGTAGCACGGTACGAGGGGCCGTGTCGAGCCCAGTCTGTCCTGGTTACGCAACCTGAGAAGCTGCAGAAGGCCCTCATTGTTCCCAGCCAAGTTTTAACGGGTCCTAGCCCCGTAGCACGGTGCGAGGGACCGCGTTCTACCCAGTCAGTCTCGGTGACGCAACCTGACGAGCTGCTGAAGGTCCTCACGGTTCCTTGCCCATATATAACGGGGTCTCAACCCCATAGCACGGCACAAGGAGCCGTGTTCAGAAAAGTTGGTCTGCGTTTTGAGTATTGTATGGCCAGATCCACCAGACACTGTCTATGATCCTGAACACGAGACGCCGGATCCGCCAGACACTGTCTATGATCCTGAACACGAGACGCCGGATCCGCCAGACACTGTCTATGATCCTGAACACGAGACGCCGGATCCGCCAGACGCTGCCTGTGATTCGGAACCAGAGTAGCCGGATCCGCCAGACTCAGTCTGTGATCCAGATCCTCAGCTACTGGACTCACCCAAGCTCCATGAAGACTGTGAGGCCCCCGTGGCCTGCGCTGCCAGAATACATGTGTGACTCAGAGATTCCATCTCATTGGTGGCTACAGTGCCCATGGAGGTCCCTGAGTTACGGTCCAGTCGGCATAGAGGGGTGCCATCTCAGTCTATTCAGTCACAGAGGGTGATGTCAGTGTCAGTCTGGTCTGGGAGGACGTCTCCTCCACCTGCGCCGCCCCGGTGGGCCTCTGCGCCGCCTGGTCCCCCCAGAGGGAGGTCTCCGTCACGTGTTCTGCCCCAGAAGTGAACTAACCTTGCTCTATACTTACCTGTTTGACTCACCTGCTCTTCCCATAGAGTGCTCCTCGATCCCAGTGTCCTTCTGATCTCCATGTTCTTCCCTGATGTCTCCAGTGATGTAGTCTGGTTGTCATCGTCTCGTCTCCCTCGTCTGAATGCCTGCAAGACAAGAGACTGCAATAAGATTATGTTTACATTATCCTGAATATATCTACTTTTAAGTTACTCATCTGTTATTTCCTGGATTCAGCTCTTGCATCCCTGTAAATAAACACTGTAAATACTTACCACTACCCAAGTTGTCAGTCCGCTTCGTTACAGTTAGTAATTCTAATATACAAATATATACAGTTAATTAAAATAAGATGTACTACTATTTTATTTTTTTTTGGTGTATCTAACATACACTTCAAATACTATAAGATAAGAATTGTAACTGAAGTGTTTTTTGATCATTTGTTACAAGTTTATACAGAAGTTACATAAAAGTAAATTTTAGTTTAGCATAAATGTTTGTCAAAGAAATATTATTTTTACAGAAAATATACATAATTACGAAATTGCATAAAGATGTTTTTTGTTGAATTGTAAATAACATGCATTTAAATGTCCAAAACATTACATGATGTTCACACTGAAGTATATTCTTTAAAATTTCTTATTTTCATAAGCATTTTTTGTATGGTTAGGTGTAATTATTTCTCACAAAGGGTAAAGCCCACACTGAGAGCACCTCATGACACATTTACCCACAATGCATGCAGTTTAGCATCTCAACATGCAGCAATTATCATCTGCCTCAGGACCTCTTCTGCTGTCGTTTTAGTTTTTCTCACACAAACACAGAGTCAGCATGGACATGTTTACAAAGAGCTCTGTGTGTTTGTGTGAGAATGTTTCTCTTTCACATTGAACAGATGAAAAGAAAACAACAAATGACAGAGCTTTTGATAAGTACATCTGTATTAGGCTTCAATGATATGTTCTGAGGCAATATAGAGCCCTCTCAGTTCATTACTAAAGCTTTCTGACTTCTCCTGAGCACCTGTGCTAGATGATAATGATTTCAGTCTGGTTTCTATATTAAGAAATGTTGTGTTTGTGGCGCTTGATTGAATCAGGGCTGGTATTAATCTTTGCATGTAAGGTTCTGAAATTGTTCTGTACACTTAGGAGGAAGAGCTGTCTGGGCAAGTACACGCTGAGGCAGCTTTTGTGAATGGTCAATGCGTTCATTGCGAGTGTATGACCATGGCTACATTGAGGTCCTGCCTCTCGTCCGTGACTACTCCCCTCACGTCTGAGAGGATGAGATGTCTTCGGCAGCATCAGAGGATGAGTCAGACGGTGAAACTGAAGCCGCTTTGGGAGGGCACAGCACTGCGGTGTCTGCCCCGCCCGAGGTGGATGCCGAACTGTTGGCTCTGCTCATCTCCGCGACACCCAGGAAGGGCTGCCTGCTGCTCAGGGACCGGCCTTTAACACCCGGAGGGACGGCAAGCATTCCTGACACAGGCAGCCCGGAGGTGATGAGGACTGCTCTTCGGGTGACGTCGATGACATCTCCGTCCAGTGCACGGAGGTTCCCATATGACCCAAATGTTTTTGTCTCCTCAGATGCTGACCCAGGGCACTGTCTCGCCAGCAGCTATGCTAATTCTGTTCCTATTTGTTCTGTTTCTACCATGTCTCCAAACAGAGGTTGGCCATTGGGTGGTAGATGCCATCTCCCTGGCTTATTCATACCAGGGAAGAGCCGTGCCCCTTAGGAAACATCCTTTGGCTCACGGCGTCTCTCTAGCAGATATTCTTAGGGCTGCGGGCTGGGCGACACCCAACACCTTTGCCAGGTTTTAAGACCTCCGTGTAGATCCCACTCCTACGGGATCTATTTTTCTCGTGCGTAACTGCCCTGCAGTTTGGACCTACATGGAGTAGCTCCTGCTGTGCTTCCTCTGGGTCTCCTTCGCCCAGTAGGTGTGGCAAAAAAGGAACAAATACATTTTTCTTTATATTTCCACAGTCAGCCAGAAGGCTGTGTTTCCCTTCAATTATATCCATAATCTTATCGATATATTGCATTCCTT
>JAUMHQ010000081.1:969686-982386 GCA_032361165.1 Enteromius paludinosus | reverse complement strand
GTTAGTATTTGGTGCGCACCAGATACAGAAAAGAAATATAAAAATCACCTATGTCCCTTTAGGGGCTCCGTACATTTACAATTTCTGAGACGAAAAAAAAGTGTGTGTGTGATTTTTTTTTTTTTTATAAATAGTTCAGTGTATTGTAATATAAATATATTCAGTCATATAACCAATATCAATACAAGAAAGAGCCTACTGTGTTTGACACATTAGTTCAAAGGCACTAAACAAAGTTTAAAGCTAAAACAAGCAAACAAATAAATGGATAATTAAATAATACATTATGGGAATTATTAATACTTTATGCAATTGTATGTTTTATTAGAATTGTATTATGGAATTCATGAATCATTTGAAAGCCATTTTAAGTGTAAACTCTGAAGAATTACAGTATTTGTTTAAGTCAGTGATGATTGCATGATCAAACGTGAGCAGTGACATCATGTGGAGACACGAGTCATTACGGCTTCATTCGATTCACATAAACGCCTCGAGCTACAAGTAACCAATGCATCTGTAAGCATTCGACACAAGATGAACATTCTCTCCAGAATATCGAGATTATGAGTAATGCACAGGACTGAAAATCACTAGCACACGATCCGGAGTATGCTTGAGTTTCACCAAAGAGCTGCCAGGGAGACCTTTCAATGTGTTTCATTATGAAAATAATCACAGCCCAGTTCTGGGTTAATAAAATCATTTCCACAAGCCTTGAAGAAAAATACTTTATTTCTTTAGAAATCCACATAGAGTACCTATGAAAGCATCAAATTCCATCTCATACTTTTTTTTGCTTTTTTTTTTTTTTGTATTCATTTCTCCTTGAAATCAAATGATTAAAGTCAGAGATGGCTGAAGGTGTACCTCACATACAAAGACGTCCACAGTCAATTGGAGGAGAAACAAAAAAGAAGAAGAGTATTTATTTGAGCGGGCGACTGTCAGAGAGTGTCTGTCAGAGGCAGAGTTCTCGAGAGCGTCTTACCCTCAATCCGTGTTGAAACAGGAGATGGGTGAAAGTTTTAGTGTGATGTGATAATCAATGTTCTCTCCTGTTTGACCTAATCTCCAGATCCCAAGAACACACTCGCCATGTTTGTTAATCAGCTGAAGATCGATCCGGGCCTTCGTTTCCCAATGAAGAGAGTCATTAGCTGAGACCATACGGAGGAATCCATAATGAAGAGCTCCAGAAGGTTCACCAATGTTAACTCCATACCGACCCGTCAATGTTTCATCGAACTTTAATAAGTCTTTATCCTTCAGGAGAACGTTAAATCCAGTCCTTTGGCACTGTTTAACACTGATATTTTGTCACAAAAAAACATCCAGAGAGCATTTCCCTCTCTCTTCCCTTCGAATGGTTTGATGACCTCCAGTTTATAATAGAAAACATTGCTCATATGCACCGAAGAGGCACATGATATCCAGGGCATGGGGAGAGTTTTGCATAAAGAATTGAAGATTGCCTTCCGACCGCGGCTTGTCCTGGTGATAGATTGGATCCAGTCCCGTTTAATCTGGCGTTCTGCGTTTGGCTTCCAGATTGTGAGTTTGCCCTGAAAAACAACAGGCATGAGATCAGATTCAGCAGAGAACACACATTTAATCATCGAATGCAAAGAACAAAACGATCTGACAGTGAACTACTGCAGAAGATGTTCCACCTCTGATAAAGTGACCTTTACACACTTTTACAGAATCTGTCTCGGTAATCTGCTCTAATGCGCCACACACAGCTACGCGTGATGATGACCTGTCAATCATCCATTGTGTTAAATAAAAAAAATCAAAACAACAGATTCATACAATAAATAGAATAAAAGGGAGGAACTACATTATTTAAATGTAATAATTTAATAATATTTCAAATAAATAAGTAGCCTAAATGTTTTATTTATTATTACTATTATTATTATTATTATACATTTTAATTACATTTAAATATGAATAGCATGAATATTTTTTAGGCATTTTTGATTTTATGAATACATTTTTATTTATTTTTTTTCATTTTATTTGAATTGCATTGTTTTTGCATAGGCACAAGGCAATATATGAAATACCTCATGTAAAAAATAAAAAAAATATATGACATACATATAGAAATTATCTATATTAGGTGGCCTTAACTACTAAAAATGTAAGTAGTTAAATAGTAAGTAGTTATTTGTTTAGTGGATGTGTAAGGGATATAAGAACAATGTAAAAAAAAAAACATGCATGTACACAATAAGTGCATTGTATCAAACTATACATTTAAATGCGAGTACATAATGGTACATAAGCCACTTATACACAATTATTCAATAAATGTTTTAAATTCATGCATTTTTCAAAACATCATGCATGAAGCTAAAAAGCATAACACGATGCAAGCAACACTAAGGTCATGGGATTGATTCCCAGGAACACTGACACTGTAAGTGGCTCCTTCAGAAATCTGATCAGAAGATGCACATGAGATGCATAAACAGCGATCTGTCTCTCTTGACCACCAGTGATGTGATGCCACACATAAACTGGGCCTAAGAGAATCACTGAGTGTTTACACGCACGGCAAAAATAGAATTGGTGAATTGATAAAATCATATTGATAAATAAACATTTACTTTTTTTTTTTTTTTACCTGTGAGTCATGTGACTATTTGGCATAATCAGAGAGCCATGCATATGAAATGGGTTGTTAACTTATAGAAATATGAAATTATTTAGTTCAATTGTTCTAAGCTTTGCCAAATGCATAAATACAAAGTAAAAAATGCATCATGTAAAATAAATGGTACAACTTCGTGATGAGTTTTGTCCAGCATGCACACAGGTAAGCAGTGCGGTCTCAGCACCCATTATCACATCAGTATCAGAGCAAACAGCAGTCGGGGGTTTGGCAAACAATTTTCGGAGTTCGCATAAACAGACAGCGTGGGTGACTATACATAGCGCGTGCTAATTGGACATTTAACAACTTCATTAACTCCAAGCATCAAGCACTTTCCTCACAGATTTAATGCGGAACAGCAAAGCCTTCATCAGCAGCAGCAAGGACAAGGCCTGATATGTAGCGGCTAGTTATCTGCAGAGAGCCGCTAATGCTAGGCCGTATTCAGATGGCTATTTTTAGCGCAGCATGTCCTGCTGCAGTCTGGAGGGATTCTGGCTCCAAACGCCTGTCGAAGAGAGGTTGCGGCCCATTTCTGTGGCACACAACAAACAGTAATTACCTTCTTCTATGTGCTGGTATTCCACAACATCCGAGCCCTAAGATTACACCATTTGTCTCAATATGTGAGCCTTTACCCTTTTATCTCAATCTCTAAACCCCATCACAATACTCATATCTGCCCTCTTTTCTTCCATCATAGAGCCGTTCCCTATCTCCGCAGCTCTTTGCCTCGATCCCCCTGTCCTAATCTCTCCCATTTCACGCTGAGCTGAAGGAAATGTAAATCCATCTAGAGCTAATAGAAGAAAGAGCTCTAATTGTGCACTAATTTTAGACACAGGACCTGCATTTGAATCCATTGTGGTCCATTAAAACATCAGATCATGAATCAGCAGCCGGTTGAGCTGCAGGCAGGCAGATACTGCATATTCCTTCACAAAAAGCAAGTAGACTAACATTTATTATTTTCATCATTTCATCATTCATCAAACATAAGAGTGTAAGTTGGTCATAACCAAAACAATCCATGGACATATATTTAATTATTATTTTCAATCAGTTCCAAGTTGATCTACCAACCAACCAATCAATTAATCAATCAATCAGTCAAAAGCCAAATAAATAATAAATAATAGGCAAAAAACTAAATACATGAAATAAAGTGGAATAAAAAAAAATCTAACTCTAGCCACAGGCAAATAGTGAAACATCAAACACCTCCACACTGTATGATCCAGACGATGCTGACAAGAGCTTTGGGGCATTTCAAAATCAAATCGAGCTCTGGAATAAAAGATGGACATTTTTCCAGGTCAGAGAAGGTGGTTTAACTCAAAGGTCTTCTGCTCGATCAGACACTAACTCTTTGTTCACCTAATTGTACAGGCAGAACATGGAGTCTACAGAAGCCTTTTGAAGTGTTTCCTGAACGTGACCCTGACAGACACCTCTGTCCTTCAGCGACAGATTTTTGTCCGCTGGCGGCGCTACTTCTCTCCGAACCTGCTCTTTCATCCCAACCCATTCAGGGCTCCTCTGAGGCTCCTCAATAGAAGGCAGCCGTGACCAATTGACTGAGATGGCTCTCCCCTGGTTATGTTAAACGGCCTCCTCTCACAGATCTGAGAGCCGAGGTGGTCCACCGTCGGATATTATCCACACGGCTCTAAGCGCGAGGAACCAGGCCAACCTAGATTGTGCCTCCAAGGGCGCTCAGGCTTTGACCGGAATACAAACCTTTGCCTCTAGCACTGCCAGTGTGCTGCTGGATGCTTTAGCTAGCAGGAATAGAGCAGGAAGTTCTACTCAATATGTTTGTTTTTCTCTGAAAAGAGTTGATGCTGGTGTGCCGAGGTTCTCCCGCAAATCCATGTTCTGTAGCTCAAACATTAGAGTAGGTCAGGGTTTGATTCCTGGGGGACGTATTAAGTGCTCAAATTTAAATATTAAATGCAATGTATATTAAATAAAATAAAAATAAAGGTGCTTAAAAGCAGTGGCGGTTCTATACAGAGGCCTAGGGAGGCCCGTGCCTGTGTAGACATGTCCCTTGCCACTCCGCCTGACAGCGGACCTAGGGGAAACCCGAGGTTTGTTGTCATTTTTTAATGTGCCCCTCTGGTTAAACACTGGCCCCTTCTTGGCCCCCCTAGTAAAATTTGTCTAGAACCGCCACTGCACAAATGTTTGCCTCTGGCTTTGTTTAATTGTGTGATGTTACTTCACTAGGCTGTATCATAGATTATAAACACACAAAAAATACAGTGATCATTTTTGCTTTCATTACGAATTATAGAGACATTCGAACTGATGTTGGTCTCTCTGGATGTGTTTTTGTGACATGCTGGATAATGTTAGCTCGCACATTGTTAAAACAACACGTATGATATTATTGTACATGATAACAATAACACAATCCTAGGATAAATATAAATGTGACTCAACAGCTAAATGTCTAGACTGTGACATGCTATTTTACTGTAACTGACCGACAGTTGAGAGCATGAGAAGAACATCAAACCAGTGACGACGTTTATGGGGGACATAACCAGCAGTAATCAACATGAACATTCATAGGGAACATCCTGATTCTTTTACTTCTGCGAATAAGCTGACGAAGAGCACTAAAGGCTGGAATACATTACTTTGGACAGTCAAATTAAAGTCTAAATGGATCAGTGGGAGTCAGTCTGTAGATTTTGAGCAATCAGAGGAAACGGATTTCACAGAAAAGCCCTTAGTTTTTTGACGGGTACATCCTGCAGAAGGAGATCAAACATGTTTGATTTTACAACACATTGTTTATTTTTCGAACATGTCCTAGAAACAAACTGCATGTTTCTGTGTGAATTTAAGTTTGGAAGTGTAAAAAAAGTGATAAAATAGTACTTTTGTGGATTATTATTACCATTTAAATACAATCTATTTTATACGACGGAGCTTTAGTGCCACCAAAAAAAATAAAAAATCTAAAACTACGAGAATAAAAGTCAAAACTATGAGTTTAAAGTGGAAATATAGTATTTAGTGTAGTGCACTTGTGAATGACCCGGATTGAGAGAAGGACACCTGATATAGGCATATGTGAATATTGTTGCATCCGAGCGGCCGCTTGATGTTACTGGGATGATATCTAAGAACTCGCTTAATATCAAGAATATGAGATTTATTAAAGCGCTGAACTTTTGATCCTAACATCAGCTCACACACTCAGTCCACATTCCTTTGGTGGGCGCTGAAGCTCTCTTATTTAACCCTTTTAATAAACTAAAGACATTTATGTGGTATTATTAGCAGAAATTATATCATGTGTAATATTCACAGGACAATAAGCTTAAGGAAATAATATTTCGTGTCTTCCATTGGATTCGTTATAGTGCGCCACACAACAGCAATAAGATTAGTTCCTTTAGTAATTTTAGTAAAAAACAGTCTCAGCTTTCGGTTTTATAGCGAAACACAAGTAGTGTCTTACAGTAATGTGTTGATCAAGCTCTTTACTGATCAGATCGCTGTATTATAGATATTCGTAGCATGCCAGACACCCAGTAATCACAATAGAGTCTCATTGTAATCTGGAAAATGATTGACCTTCACTGCCGCTTAAACTAACGTGATTTCAGATATATGTCAGGCTATAATATATATGTCATGTTATAATACATATTGTTCGTATTTCGCAAAAAAAATGAAAGCTGAGACTTTGTTACAAAATTACTATCTTATTGCTGTTGTGTGGCGCACTATAACGAATCCGATGGAAGACATGAAATATTATTTCCAAGCATACTGTCCCACGAATATCACACATTCTGCTAATAATACCACATAAATGTCTTTAGTTTATTAAAAAGGGTTAAATAAAAGAGCTTCATCGCCCCCCAGAGGAATGTGTGAGTGTGTGAGCTGATGTTCAGATCAAAAGCGCTTTAATAAATCTCATATTCTTGATATTAAGCGAGTTCTTAAATCTCATCCCAGTAACATCAAGCGGCCGCTCGGACGCAACAATATTCACATATGCCTATATCTGGTGTCCTTCTCTCAATCCGGGTCATTTACAAGTGCACTACACTAAATACTATATTTCCACTTTAATCTCGTAGTATTTCGACTTTTATTCTTGTAATATTACGACTTTATTCTCGTAGTTTCGACTTTAATCTCGTAGTTTTAGATTATTATTTTTTTTTTTTTTTGTGGCACCACAGCTCCGTCGTAATTTTAAAATGCAATGTATAAACAACATTTTTAGCATTACTCCATTCTTCAGTGCATGGTTCTTCACAAATGATTCTAATATGCTGATCTGCAGCTCAAGACACATTTCTGATTATTTTTATGCTGAAAACGGTTGAGGTAGATTAAAAATAACAAAATAAGTGAATACTCTCCTTCATTAACGATACATTAAATGGATCAAAAGTAACAGTGAAGATGTTTACAATGTTACAAAAAACTCTATTTCAAATAAATTCAGTTCATTAAACTTAATATTCATTAAAGAATCCTAGATTAATGCATCATCATATTAGATTGATTTCTGTGTGATTCTCAGTCATCTAGTGTGTGATGCCCATTTCTTCCAAGTCAGCAAATGTATGAGGACTAGAGGAAGTTGTATATACGTAGTATCACACCATTAAATGTCTGTGGAACACATTCACAAACATGTTTTAAAGAATGGGACAAAATGTACAGTTGGTGGTAGCCTTTGAATTCCATAGTGTTTATTTATTCCTTAGTAAGGAAGTCACTGGCTACCGTTCACTGTTCGGTTCCCAACATTCTTCAAAGTGCTGCCTTTTATCTCCATCTGGGGACAGAATACAGGTTTTGAATGACATGAGGGCGAGCAAATTACATATTCCAGTGAACTATATCGCTTTAAATATCTCCTGGATTCATAATACCATGTTGAATTGGTAAATTACACAACCCTGCAAAATACCAATATTTAGACACACCTCATAAGGGAAAACAGTAATATGTGCTATTCCATACTCAGCAGGGATATTCATAACACACACATGAGTCTAATGTCCTAAAATGTGCAGGCCGTAGGATTCCTCTCATTTTCATTGCAAACATCCAAACCGGGCATCACAGCGATTCAATTTTATGCTTTTGTAATTCAAATGCATCCTATTGAACGAAACAACTGTCAGGCTATCAATTTAAATAGCGATCTCAAGTGTGCCGTACCTTTGGGGAAATCTTTTTAGGCCCGTTACCCCGATACAGACAGACAGCAGAGCTGCTATGCCTGTAATTTATCCATTAAAGGAGGCCTAATTAACAGAACTGGAACATCTCTGCACTGTAGCGTGGGGAGATTCTATCACACTGGCAACCCGCTGCCTAGCAACAAACCTTAAAGGGATAGTTCACTCCAAAATTTGAAGTCTGTCATTAATTACTCACCCTCATGTCATTCCAAACCCATGAGACCTACGTTAAGTTATTTTTGGATTAAATCAGAGAGCTCTCTGACCCTCTATAGACAGCAGAACACCTGAAATGTGTCCACTGATGTCCTTGCTCTGTACCAGGGAACATGTCAGTTTTGTTCCTCTCAGGACCTTTCATACAGAAACCCATTAAAACTGTAATTTTTTATTAAAGTGCCATTCAATTGTAAAATGCTGCAATTTTTCATAATAAGCATTCATTCTGTTGGCAAGGCTTTAAAAATCATTTTATTACTATATATATTCTTTCTTTTTTAACAGATGGTGCCATTATTTCAGGTTTGGCCTTTAAAGCATATACTTTATTCCTATTTTCTGCTTCTGCATATTATAGAGCCAACTGGATCAGTAATTCCGCTGTACAGTAATTGTATGAGTGTGCTAGTATGGAGTGTGATATGTTTATTGAGAGAGAGAGAAATGCCACTGCGCACTAGCAAAGTTTTGCTGCTCATAGAGAAAATTCGGTACCCTGCCCTTAATTTTTTGAGATATCAGCCTCTAATTTGGAACATAACTTTTTTCACTTTTATGCTTTTTATTTACATCAACAATAATCTGCCATGGGTCTTCTTTAAAGTGAGAGCAAGTCTTCAGTCAAGCTTTTTTGTCCAATATAGACCTATGTCTAACTTTTATTTTTTTTTATTGATTTACATTTAACCTAAGTTCCGAAAATGAACGGTTGCAGTTCATGTGGGTGAGTAATTAATTAATAGAGCCATTTTTTGGTGAGCTCTTTAAAAAGATTAAAGCATCCTCACCTCGGACAGGAGAAACCCCTCGGTAAGGCCGCAGGACGCCAGCAACAGAAAAGAAACAGAATGGGTTGAGGTGTGGAGAGAATGGGAAGAGGAGGCAGGATCGAACCCTGTGTTATTGCGATATGGAGTCGTCCTCTTTGAAGGATTTCCCATACTCCGGGTTCAAGTCCACCACGGTGGTGCCTTTCAGCGCTCCGTAACCCCCCTCCAAGCCGTGGGACCCTTCTTGCCTGTCCAATCCGAGTGGGACAGATGGCTTGCTGGAAGCCCCTGAGGACGAAGATGAGCGTGGCGGAGGGCCCGATGTCGCCCCCTGCTGGCCACCGTTGGTCTGAGAACAAACGTTACTGACGCGAGCAGCCTTCTGCTTGTAGTGTTGGCTGTGAAGCTTGTACTTCATCAGCAGGATGAAGATGAAGACGAGGACCGATGCCACGATGATGCCACCGATGACGATGATCATGGTGCCGCCGAGGAACTGGTCGTGGATGGAGCGGCAGTGACGAAACTCACGCTCCGTGGAGAAGGAGACGCAGCCTACCAGCCGCGTTCCGGTCAGAGACGTGATACCGTCATCGTACACGGCCAGGACACAGAGCTCATAGTCTCGAGACGAGGCCAGATCGCTCAATATGAATAGCTTATGGGAGGCGGGAATCATTCTAAAAGAGAGAGAGAGAGAGGAAGAGAGAGAGGAAGAAAATCAGGAGTTAAGCGTTTTTGAAAAAAGACTCTTGTGCTCAACAAGGCTGCATATATTTGATTAAAAATACAGCAAAACCAGCAATATTGTGAAAAAATTAAATGCTATTTATATTTTATGCTCAACAAGGGCACATTTTTAAATTAAAATATTGTAAAACCAGCAATATTGTAACAAAAAACCTAATAATTTAAAACAAGTAATAATAATAAAAAAATAAATTACAATCTAAAGACCTGTTTTTTATTTAAATATATATATTTTTTAAATGTAATTTATATTTTATGCTCATGAGGGCTGCATTTGTTTGATTATGAATGTGTTAAAACCAGCAATATTGTGTTAATGCTTGTAATTTGGAATCCTTGCTCCAGTCTTCAGTGCCTAATTTGCTGATTTGCTACTCGGAAATAATTTCTGATTATAATCAATAGTTGTGATGCCCAATTTTTTTTTCTTCTGGAAACTGTAATACTGAAATAATATTTTACATTATTATTGTTTTTACTGTACAATTAAAGCATCTAAAACGCTTTTCTGAAAAAACATTAAAAAAATCTATAAACGTTATAGCATGCTTTATGTTGTCTATAAACAAAAGTAAAATGAACGCGTTCTGCAAGCTTTAGTTCAAACTCCACAAAATTCAATTCAGGGCAGATGGTTGTCATGAACACACAGAGTTTACAATATCGCTCATACTGTCTGAAGGGAGACGTGTGTCAGAGCAGATTTAAGCATAACATGAGCCCCGTGCCATCTGCAGCAGAGAGATTGTGAGCCCCGGGACGCCGCTCTCTTCTGGATTTACTCCTGACCTTTCTCTCGACAGGACACAGTAAGCAAGTGCTACTGTTTTAGGAGACCTTGTCTGTATTCATCAGGGGTCAGAGAGTTCACAGAAGCTTGAACATTGGGAAGCAAAAAAAGAAAACAGAAAAAACTGTAGAAATATAAACATAGTGAGTTAAACTGCAGGATTATTACCTTTCCTGATGCGTATGATACATGTCAAACTTCTGTTTAAAACATTAATGCATGGCTTTTTGTTTTTACTTACTTTAGTTTGTTATATTTAATGCATTATAAATATAGGGCCTACTGTATTGTATTGCATATAAATAAAAAATGACATTTTGTGTTAAAAACATACCTGCATAGCCTACAGGGACAGTGACTGCACGGGTCACTGAGTGAAGGTATGCAAACACGACCCAAGTGACCAGACTAAAACATTCTTTTTTCTTCTTTTTTTTAAATAATGCAGGTGATTTAAATATTTTAAGATGATCTTATTTTATTGAAATTCAACATGTATTTCCAAAAGATAGCACCTGAAGAAACTGTGTACCTTGTTTAAAGATTGAAATATTTGGAAAATATTTAATTTGAACATTATATAGAGTATAATGCACTATAAAATATACTTGATGGATAAAAGGGTAAGTTTGTGCTCTTTTTGTTGTAATGTCGGTGGTATAAGTGCACTCTCTGGAAAAAAGGTACGAAAGCTTTCACTGGGACGGCACCCTTTCAAAAGGGCCAAAATTGCACTAAATTACTGCTCACAGTACCAGCCGTGTCATTTCTACTTCTTTTTATGATGAACTGTAGTTACAAGAGATTGAATTGAAAGCTGCAGTGATATGTACATATTTCTATCACTTCTAAAAAGTGCACCCAGATACATTTAATCCAGGAGACCAGGTAGCATGAATTACTCCTTTAGTTAAGTCTTATAATGCACTACAATCTGCAGGAATTTGCAATTATTATGAAGCATTCAACTTTTTTTACATTTGTGATGCATTATACCAACACAGTCTCACGACCAATTCGTACAGATTCGTACAAGGTGCCAAATTTGTGCCAATTCGGACTAATTCGTTCAACCTCACTCAAAAACCACGTGATGGGTAGGTTTAGGGGCGGGGTTAAGTTTAGGTCATCCGTACAAATTCGTACGATTTAGCCACCTCGTAAAATATGTACGAACTGCCGTGAGATCAGGTTGATTATAGAGGTAAGTGAAGGTATCAAGCACAGAGGTCTCAGATGTTATTCTTGCCGGATGCCTCTGTAAAGCATGGGGTATCATGTTTTCTGCAGGTCTGCTGATACGATGCATTATTGAGCACTGCACTGAGGTGAGCAGATGAAGACCCGAGTCATGCCCCGGGTGACGCCGCGTGTTTGTGACCGTGAGCATGGCCGCATATTTTTGCATTTGACCCCGTGGGTAATTGGCCGAGCTCCTCCGGCGAGTTTGGGTTGACTGTGAGGGTAATGGTGTGTGGGTGTGTGTGAGGGTAAGTGTGCGTTCTGCTAACTGCTCAGACACTGTGGGAAGCACGCTGTTCTTTTTGATTGTTATTGACAAACAGCCACATATGAAATAACTTCACAATGTCAGCAGTGAATTGCTCCAGTGTGTTTTTATTTTTTTTGGATGGGGCAGCACATTTATCAGAGATTGTAATGCATGCAAGTGCTAGCAAATACTGTGTGTGACCATGTTTTAGTTTTATAATCAAGAACCAGATCGTGTCAAATCTTTTGTTCGATATCGGTATTGTTACGCTAAGCTGGAGTTGCCAGTAACACTAGATGGGACTCCAGCACTAGGACTTCTTTTGTGTGTTTTCACCTCTGTTTGCTCTGTCCGGACTTTTATGTTGAAACTGTTGTCACTGCCCACCTTGTTTGTCCCTGAACTTCCCGTAGCATAAAAGCCCGTCTGTGTTTGTTATTGTCACGGTTCATTACATCGTCACCCTGTCTCTGGAATTCTTTCGTGTCTTTGCTCTTAGTTTTGCTTTGTCATTGGATCTACCCGTTGCCGACCTCTGCTTTCCTAGGATTTACGTTTTGTCTCACCCTACGGACTCTGTTTGCCGGTACGTCAACCTACGCTCTGTTTTATCGTTTACTCTTTTGCCTATGCCTTTGCTGTTCCTGTCTGCCGGTGCTCGACCCTGTTTGCCTGGACTCTGAGCTAAATAAACATAGTTTGCATTTGAACCCGTACGCCTCTACGCCTGACTTGTGACAGGTATTACTACATCAGATTATAAAAACATGTTTAATTATATAT
>JAUMHQ010000081.1:951705-969586 GCA_032361165.1 Enteromius paludinosus | reverse complement strand
TTATAATAATAATAATAATAATAATATCTAATTATTTTAATTAATTAGTACAATAGAAATATAAAAAAATATCAAACATAACAATATAAACATAGCAACAGCTTACTAATGACATTTTAATGTAAAATTATTTTATTACAAAAGTGAATTTTGTTACATAAACAAATAAACAAATTAATTAATTCATGCATACATAAATATCATAAATATATTGTAAACGTTTTTGCAAAAATGTGTGAAAAAAAAACCTATTTAAATATATCATAAATAAATAAATAAATACATCCATAAATATATGTATATAAATCAGGGCTTGACATTAACTTTCTTGCTCACCAGCCACTGCAGCTAGTGGTTTTCCAAGTTTACTAGCCACTCAGCATTTTCACTGGCCACAATTTTCTTGTTAGGAAATTACATGACTTAATATAGCAAACAAATATTTCAAAGTCATTTGACCTATTTGACAAATAATAAGATAATGTTACCAATCATATGAAATCACACACATCCACAAAATTGATCATTCCACTGCAGAAGAAACAGAAGCAGCAGCCAGAATATAGCATGAATGCTTACACTTGCAGGCAAACTTATAACTGCACAATGTGGTGTTTGGTGTTTGGCTGGGATTGTGCTCGGACATAAATATCTTAATGCCTGTCGGGCTCGGGTCGGGTACGGTTACTGCTCAGTCGTACGCAGCCGGGCTCAGACAGAAAAATGCGGCCCGATCCACAGTCTAGTTCAGACAGCTGAGAATCATTTAAGAATAAAGAAGTGCCTGTCCTTATAAATTGACCACTATATATATAACCAGGGCATTATCTATCTATATATATATATTTATTTTTATTTATTTTTTTCCACCACTTTAGATAATGCTCTACTGCTTTATATTAAGTGTCCCTACTAATTCCTGTGTATGTACATAAAAAATTGCAAAAATAAATTTGTAAATAAAAAAAACAACGATATAAATATACAATAAATTAATAAATAGATAAATACATATATAAACAGGGAATTATATATATATATATAGATTAAATCTATTAAAATGAATGAATTAATGAATGAATTAAAATGTAAGTAAAATAACAGTACTGTAAATGTGTCTGTGTTTACACTAAGTGACCATTGATCAGCTGTCATATTATTTTTGAGTTCTATTTGTGTGATCTTCCTCACACATTGTGTTGTGTCTCAGAAGTGTTAAACGCTGTTAACAGTGCTGTCAGCGAGCTTTAATAAGCACTGGGTTTGTGAGTTGCTGCAGTGACATGTGCTAATGAGCAGATACAGGAATCTCCCTTCAGTCTGCTCCTCTGGATCCTCTCACACAGCACTTGATGGATATATATTGAGAAAATTCCTCTCACTTCTGGCAGCCATTGGTCCTTTTAAGCTGCCGAGGGTCAGGCTGGCTGAACCCGTGTCTCTGAGCTGTCACTGTAAATAGAGTAGGGGCTTCGAGCTCTTCTGAAGATGTGTCACTTGGCACAGAACCCCTGTCATCTTACTGTCCTCTGAAAGAGCTAGAGCTGCTTAATTACCCACTTAAAAGCGGCTTAAATTAAAGATGAAAACATGCAAATAACGAGGGAGAGCGAGAGAGATGATAATGTGAAAAAGATGAGGTAAGGTAATGACAGTGACATTCTCAAACAGAAACCCTCGGCACCTAGAGCTTTCTTAAAGAAACAGGTCACCAAAAAATGATGGTGTAAAAACAATACGTATAGGCCCGGTTTCACAAACAGGGCTTAGCTTAAGCCAGGACTAAGCATCAGTTAAATTAAGATATTTAAGCAACTTTTACAGAAATGCCTAATAAGAAAGTATTACAGGTGTGCATCTTAACACAGAACAATGACACTGACATGTTTTAAGATATGCCAGAGCAAGATATTTTCATCTGAAACAGCTCAAACATGCAATTTAGTCCTGGACTAGCTTAAGCCTTGTCTGGGGTATAGTCATATAGTCCTCTCAAAAAATTATTTCCTGAAATTATTTTCTCACCCTCATTGTGTTCTAATCCTGTATGAGTTTCTTTCTTCTGTTAAACATATCATAATCATCATTTTTACTTTTTATATTACATTTGGTAACCTACCTAAGTCTAATAATACCCCTAGCTTTATATAATAAATATTGCATTGTTGTTTATTTTTTTTGAAAGCTAGCTCACATTAGCCTGAATATTAGCTTCACAGGAAATTCTCAAATAACATTCAGCACCCAACCACTCACATGATGTTGTCAGGTACTGTGCAGATCTTAAATAAACAATCTCAAGATACAATATGGGACCCTTGAGTCGCTGGGGTATATTTGTAGCAATAGCCAAAAATAAATAGTATGGGTCAAAATTACTGATTTTTTTTTTTTTTTTTTTTGCCAAAAATCCATCGGATAGTAAGTAAAGATCATGTTCCATGAAGGTGTTTAGTCAGTTTCTTACCGAAAATAAATTTAAACTACATTTTTGACTAGTACTATGCTTTGATTCATTTGGACAACTTTAAAGGTGATTTTCTCAGCATTTAGATTTTTCTCTACCCTCAGGTTCCAGATTTTCAGATAGTTGTATCTCGGTCAAATATTGCCCAATCCATCCAAATCATACATCAAAGCTTATTTATTCAGCTTTCAGATCACGTTTAAAAAATTAACACTTACGACTGGTTTTGTTGTCCAGGGTCATATATAGTCACTTATAAAATAAAAAAGTAGATATGGTGTCATTGTGTGTTATCAATAATCAAACTCTTCTAACTCATACACATATTATGATTGTTTATATGAGTGTTATACTTGCATTATGCATTCATTATAATGCCTCAAGAGAGCCTATAATGTCTGTCTGTCATACTGTTCTATGTTTTGCATGCCAATTTTCATTTTTGGGCAAAATATCTCTTTAAGAGAACGCATGCACTCCATCTGACACCACACCTAGCACTTCATTCAGGTCTTCATTTGGCCACAAGCAAACTGTGCCTCCAGCGCTCTTTCACCCAGACATCACTTCAAATTTAACCTGTCTTTTCGATTCAAAGTTTACACTCTATATTCTCACCCTGGTCTCAGTTTCTCAGCCACCATCTCCAAGTCATGCATACTCCGGCCCAAGCGGGAGTCTGGCGCATACATCCTTAATTGATTCTGAAAGACTTTAGATTACTCTGCAGCTCTATAAACCAGAGAACTCCCTTTGCCTTTTCCATAATTAATAGCAAATTGCTTTCTGTATGTATCTTTTCTCCTCTCTTAATCTATCCAGAGGGATTATTGCAGAGTTAATTACATCCTTACAGATACCTTCAATGAGAAATCATGGGCGGTGGGGCCACGTCTGAATGCTAAAAAGGAACGCTAATGTAGTCGTTTCATCGCAAGGGGCGTCGATGGCGATATATAGGGCATCCGCACCAAGATTTGCTTGTCCTCTCAATATTTTACAAAGCAAAAGATGGAGTTTTGAATTCGAGACGTGTTTCAACATGCTACTGCAAATACGCCTTCATTGTAATCTGTCAGGAGCATCTGAAACGAGGGCAAGCACTCGACACGCAGCTTCTATTGTTATTCTGTTATTATTGTCTTCCTCATTGCACTTCGAGCTCTGTGATTTATTGAAGGGTGTCAATGTGTCGGATCGTGTGGCTCGTGCTTTGCGAAATTCGGTTTGAATTGCATCAGGCTGAAACCGTGGAAGCCAATCTGTCTGTGCGCTAATGAAAATCCTTCAAGAGCTTTTCTGACATATATCCTAAAACAGCTGGTCCTTTCGGGAAAGGATCCTTTCATTAGCACAGAAGGAGAAAAAATACATAAAATACATGCTTGTTTTTCACATAGCGCATTCATGATATTATTGTGTCTTTGTTGGCTGGCAATCATCGAGGTCCATTTGTATTCATCAGAGGAATTGCAATGTTTCATCCCCTATCTGAATAGGATTCCGCCATAAGCCATTAACACCCCCAGTCTCAGATGCCAGCCTTTGCCTTTGAACAAAGACAGAATCAATTTGTTTATCTAATGCAGAATTACCCAGATTCAAAACCCATTTGTGGGGATAGACCATCCGCAGTGCGCTCTCAAATGATGCATTAGGAAAGAAGACCTTGCAGAGATTTTCACTACAAAGCGTTCAAAGATTCGGAATCAGCAGATCTCGTGTGCATGATTTTGCATCGAAAAACATCATGGTCATTTTGACACTAAAGCAGCCTGTATTTTGCTACTAAATAGCACTATAAGCAGCTACTAGATGGCATAATTAAACTAGTGTAATCTTCATGCCACATTGTAATGATTCCATAATATGATTTTGCTCATAAAGCAGACATTTACTAACACAGATTCAGCTGTGAGCGCCACAAATTCAGAAACAGTAAAATGAAACTGTTTTTAAATAATTATCATAATTATTATGATGTTTTATATTACTGCAACTTGGAATAAATTAGAAGCAAAAGTTGATTTGAATTAGTATTAGTCAGAGAGCAGAAAACCATGAGCTGTTTCTGATTAAAAATAATAATAATAATAATAATAAAATCACATTAATATTGGTAAAACCGTTATATTTTAATTGAAAGGGGATTATGAAATGTCTGGAGCTCATCAAAAATACCAGTGGGGTGTCTATCAACCTCAAGTGTAGACAGCTTCATTGATTAAAATAAAAGCAATTTAGCACTGATGCGTTCTGACATGCCGCTCATGTCCTTATGGATTTCTAGTATCAATAACAAATGTGATTACTGTCTACAGGCAAATCAAGAAGAAAATCAGTGCAAACCAGGGTTCTTATACAGTACCTAACTAAAGCTAAACCACCAAAGTAATTAAATAAAATAAATAAATTTAGTTACCTATGAAACCAATGTTTTTTCTCTGAAACATTGGCTAGTTGCCAAAAATAAATATATGTATACACATATATATGTAAAAAAAATTATAAAAACTACTAAAACTTTAAAATGTTAAATAGACACTACTTTTCTACATTTACATCTGACAGATAACAATGGCATGCAACACTTTATTTTAAGGACCTATTCTTGCTGTTGATTAGTTGCTTATTATTCTTGCATATTACTAGTGTGTTTATTAGTGTTTATAAACGACATATTAAAGGATTAGTTCACTTAAAAATCAAAGTTCTGTTATCATTTATTCACTCTTGAATAGTTCCAAATCTGTATAAATTTCTTTGTTCTGCCAAACACAATGAAAGATATTTTGAAGAACGTTTTTAAAAAGACTGTTTTGGGTCACCATTAACTTCCATAATAGGAAAAAAAATAATACCATGGAAATCAATGGTGACCCAAAACAGCCTGGTTACACCAGAAGTCTTTTTTTTTGACAGTCATGAGCGGATATAGTAAAAGTATGCGCCAAACATTTCAGTACAGAACAAGATCCATGGTCACGATTCCAAAGGGTCACAGTTTTTAAGGAGTATTAAAAGGATAAAGCTCCTTAAGGTGTTTTTTCTTTGCACAATCTTGTACGGTTGATTCTCACTGATTGATACGGTGATGTGCTATGTCTTATGGCATTCAATGGTGACTTTATCTGTGACGAGCATTTAAATAAGTGTGGGAATCACCAGTCGAGGAGTCTATCCTTTTACAAAACCAGGGAGCTACGAATAGCGTTCCCTATTCTAAACAGTTACCATAACATCGAAAACATGCATTTTCTGTAAAGCAGCTTTGAAACAGTATGTACTGTGCACATAAACCTGTATTTATCTTAAGATAAATCTCAAACTCACCTGTATATGAGGATGTCGTCGGTGGAGCTGTTGTACTGAATCTGGTACATGCGAACTCCAGGGATGTGACTTTGCGGAGGCCAGCGGATCATCACAGAGCTGGAGGTTATTTCTGAGACGCTGACACGCTGATCAGCTCTAGCCTGGCCTCCACTGCCACTGCTGTTGGACTTTATAGAAGTCGGCATGTCAGAGGGTCCAGGCTCCGGCTCTAGCTTGGGGTCGAAATGCGGTGAAGGGTTCACTACTAATTCCACAGGAGCAGTAGCCTCACCGGCTGCGTTCGAGGCTATGCAAGTGAACACACCAGAGTCCTTAACCGTAGCTGTTAAGATATCCAAAGAGCCGTTCTCATAGCATATGGTGCGTGTGGTATTTCCAATGAGCTTCCCGTCTGGACTGACCCAGTGCACGGTCGGCTCGGGGTCACCCACGGAGCGGCATCGCAAGCTAACCTCTTGACCCTCCATGACGAACATCTTGGAAGTGTGTCGGGTGATCATAGGTGGCTCGCAGACAAACTCTTCCTCGCGAATTGTCCAGAAGTACTTTCCGGCCAAGTCTCGCGGGGACGCACACGTCTCCAGGTCGTCCTCCCGCGTCAGGCGGCGCAACCAAACCAGCTCACAATTGCAATGCAATGGGTTCCCGCCGAAGCTGAGCACCAATGCGGTAAGTGGCGATCCTTTCATTTTGGCGTAGACTGGGATTCGTAGGAATAGAGGATCTGGGGGGATCTTCTTCAGCTTGTTTGATGTCATATCGAGTCGGGCCAACTTATGAAGATTGGAAAATATCCCTTCGGGGACGAACTCGATGAGATTGTGGTCCAAACTGAGGGTGTTGACGCTGGCTAGCATGGCTATGGTGTCCCACGGCAAGTCCACCAGGTTGTTGTAAGAAAGGTCGAGGTCCTCGAGGGTTTCAAGGAAGTCTTGGAAGGCTCCGTCAGAGATGCTGTGAAGCTGGTTGCTGGCAAGGATGAGGTGGCGCAGATTGACCAGCCCCTGCAGGTGCGTGTCGTCCAGCACCGTGAGCCGATTGGCGTCCAAATGCAGCGCGTGTAGATCCTGCAGGTCGGCAAAGGCGTACGGTCGGATCTGGCTGATGGTGTTGCGGGAGAGCGTGAGGTGTATGAGGCTGCTCATGTTAGCAAAGTCCTGGTGGCGCAGGGTGGTGATGAAGTTGTCCATCAGTCGCAGCTCGGCGGTCTGCCGGTCGATGTTCGGTGGCACGAAGAGCAGGCCGGTTTTGGCGCACAGCACGGTGTATGAGGGCAGGAGGTTCTGGCAGGTGCAACGTTTGGGGCACAGCATGGCATAGGACGGCATGGAGAACAGAGCCAGGCACAGCAGCAGTTGCTCCATGGGTGCGCTCCTACAGGAATCAGAGCACATAGGAAAACGGGTTAGCTCTCATGCTGGGTCTTTTCCCTCTGTCTGCGAGTCTCTCTCAACACACTATAACCTCTCCAAACACACACACACTGAGTATCCCACGCTCTCACATGCATGCTCGAGAGAGAGAGTTTTTTTTTAAACATGCAGAGATTGTCAGACACATTAAGACACAAATCAGTGAAAGGTAAAGCTGAGCAGACATCGCATTTGGTGGTGAGGTTATACCTAGTAGCATGTATCAAAAAATTTGCAAACACCCAGTTGGACTTGCATTCACCCTTTGCACATTTCCCTAATCAAATTAGCACATTAACATTTTCTAACAACATGGTAAGTGCGTTTCCCACATCTATGGTTGGAGACTGAAACTTTGCATGAAACTGTTCTTCTAGCTAATATTTTGAAGGGACAGTCCCCGCAAAATGCCACTTGTCCACATGTATGGAAGTAAAAAAAAAAAAAAAAAAAAAAATATATATATATATATATATAGATAGAATATTAAATTTTATAATACTTTTTATAAAACAATATTTAGTGTATAATTATAGTCACTATTTCATGTTTTAAACTTTATCTTATAATTACTAATTTTATTTATTTTTTATTATTATCATTATTAGACAAACAGACAGATAGATAAGAGGAACAGGCTTCTACATTCATATCTTTGGAAAATTGTATAGCTCTCTTTCTTCTATTGAAAAGAAAACTAATTTATAGTAAAATGCTACAGCTTCTTTTTTTCCACAAAATAGAGGTGAAAAGTGACCATGGCTGTCACGCAAGATTGTCAATGAAGACTAATATCCAGTTTTGATTAAATTCCTCACACAAAGCTATGGCTTCAGAAGATTTGGAATACAGTGCACAAATCCTGTGAACAACTTTTATGGAGCTTTTTTCCTCCATTATTGAGCTTGACAGACTCTGTTCCCCATCCACTCCCTTCGTATGAAAAAAAAAAAAAAAAACCATCATCCCAGACCTTCTGCAACATATCACCTTTTATGAAAAAATAAAGTCATATGGGTTTGTAATATCCTGAGGGTAAGTAAATGACGATACAATTTTCATGTTTTTATGGATGAACTCTATCTTTAAAGCACGCAGGGACTTTTAACGCTTGGATAAAGATGATGTTTCTAGTGCATCGCCGCTGAGAAAGTGCTTATTTAATTTCACCAAAGCTGATGTTGAACGCAAGATTACTAGATATTATCACGCAGTGTGGATGTGTTAATGCTGGGTTACATAAATATGCTGCCTCTGCCTTCCATTACATATGCAGGATCTGCAACGGGAGCAAAAGAGAGAGAGAGAGAGGAGGGGCGGCTATAGTTTCACACCAAAAGCAAAGAGCAAGAACGCCAAAACCAGAAAAAGAGTTGGAGGACATCTCCTTTGGATCCGGCTGGTTTTAATAGCCCTCCACTGTGCGAAAGTCAGGATATTTGACACCCTCCTCTACCCCCCGGAAATTCATATGTGGCGATAAAAAAGGCAGCAGGATTATGAATTATTATTCTATGCAGTTGCTTTCGCACAAATGCTAATATCTGATTTGTGGCTCTTTGTTTATTGCTTGTGCATATCATTCCATTTTAATAACTTTTATGTAAAAGCACCTAAACGCAATAATTTTTTTTTCACCACTCGCTAAGCCATCCTGAATATCAAGAGGTTCAGGCCTGGTGCTTATCTGTGAGGGATCGTTGCCGGTCACGAGGATTGTTCTGCTACTTTCAGACTGTAGGGGGAAACATTGAGCTTCATTTTGGCACGAAACGGCTGAGTGGCAGGAGTAAAACACAGAAGTGCTTGAGTGGAAGGTGGTGTAGCGGCAATGCGATGCATTCAGGCGAGCTTAAGCCCCCTCTCTCCATTACACACAGAAAACAGAGTCACGGAAACCCTCAAGAGAGAGCCATTATCCAGACAACTAACTAAGAAGAGCACTAAAGCAATCTCTTGCTTTAGTTTGCTCTGGCTTTTCAGAGGCACATATATGCACTCGAATATGCATCGGCTCCAAAACAACCAGGTATAAATGGAAAGGCTTCCAAATGTTGCACCAGGATAGTTTCTCCCAGTCAAACACAGCACGAGCAGTATTGCAAGAGAACGATTACATGCAGACGCCTCCTTAGGATGACCCATGCCCGTGTTTAATTCCAGAAACACGCTGACAACGTGATACTGTGCTGTGTTGTGTGATTATGACAATGTGAGAATACATGGATTTATTCTGCATGGGATGAATGGATATCAATTTAATTTGCTGCAAAGTGTAAACGAATTTGTGTGCAGAAATTTTCTTAAAATACAGTGGAAACACCTCAAGCGCTTCTAATTAGACCAAGATGAAATGTCATCATGGTCAACGTTTTACCCTGGCATCCGTCTCTTCCTCTCCCTCTCTCTGAATATCGGCAGGATTCATTAATATTTCAGAGAGGACACAGGCTGCCGGGTGGGTATTTGACACAGTGTGTAAAAATTAACCCCTACTGAGCTGGCAAAGGCAAAGAAATAATGCATTATCATCCGTATGAATACTTTAGAAAGACTTTAGGGTAGAATTATACAGGATCAGAATCCAGCTTGCATATGCAGCTGATATGTGACACTGACATTCAAATATACCAGTTTTCAAATGTCACAACCTCTTAAAATTGGTTTGAATTCACAACATAATATTCCTTAAGTAATTATACAAAACATTAGGCACAAAGCTGTGAACTTGCAAATCATACTTTGTATTAAAAAGAATCAAAGTTGTGGGAGTTTTACTCTCTAGTGTTCATTTCAGCTGGAAACTACAGCGATTCACATGTATAAATATGATTTTGGAGTTTCACAGAAATGTAGGTAAAGGAAAAGTACTTCCAATGAGCCTAGGTTGTTAAATCACAAGTAACAACTTAAAATTACTCATACTTATACCACTACTACTTAAAAAGAATAATAACTACTAAAATGGTAACTATTTACTAAATGCATTATAAAATAAGTATGTAAATGCATTAATTATGCCTTGTAATGCATCTTATAATGCATTCTATGATCTCGTGAATAAAAGTTTCCACAGTTATAATACATTGTAATACTTAGAGGTTCACTGTTACAGCTGTAATGCATTATGAAGGCTTAAAGCAAATTGTTACCTTTTTCATGATTACATTATCCAGATTGCATATAATAAGCAGTATAAAAAACATGGCCTGTACAGGAAATCCAGATATTCAGCTGTGGCATTTCTGTGAATATCAAGGCCAAATCACAACAGAGTCGAAGTGGGTTATACATAAGCGGATTAGCTGTTTTGTAAGATGCAATATATCATTAAATATTTAAGGTGGTCGATAAAAGTGTTAAGAATAATGCATTACGAATAATTCGCATTTATATATATATATATATATATAAAACAAGCAACCCCAGCCTAATAACGTAAAATGTTAGTTTCCATAAAAAGTAGCAAAATAAGTTACTTATTTTTCAGGGAGCAATTAAATATTGTAATGCATTACTTTTTAAAACGAACATCCCTCAACACTGGTCATGAAACGGTCATTGATCAAGGTGGATGGTTTAAAGGTCAGATTTAATTCACTGTGCATGAAGTGTAAACCAATACTGATCAGCATTGCACCTTTAAGACATCCATGAAAATAGAGACAGCACGATGTGACAGGACATTGCTATTACTGTGGTTAAATGTAAAATGCTACTGCAGTGAGAAGCCGTTCAGATGTAGCTGTGCAAGAAATCTCAAAATGTGTCCTTTTTTGGTTTCCTATGACAATGGATCAGCATATTTTGTTCGTTCCATCAGGGATTTATTATCATTGAGAAATAGCTGCAAGGTAGGATAGACACAGTTCCACTCTTTCTGTGTCCTTATTTAAAGAAGTCAGGACAAAGAGATTAAAATACTGGTGTAGGACTCGGAAGTAAGTAATTTACTGAAAGAACACGCCAATCCAAATCTGAGGGCCTCTAATAACCAGCTTAGCTGTGAACGTTCAATCAGCCTGTAAGAAATACATCTCTATAACATCTTAGTCTTTTCTCAGAAACAGCAAAGAGACTTCAGAAGTTTTCCTGGATTCATATATTTATATTCCTGTGTGTAATGTGTGCATATAATAATACAAATAATTTACAATTGGGGGGAAATATAATTATGATATAAATGTTTTCCTCATTGGACACAATTATTGACACCCCTAGAAATTATTATGAGTAAAATATCTCTGAAGTGTAGTCCCGTTCATATTCACATATGCACTCCAGGGTGATTATGAACATACAATTATCCAGTTATGGCTTCCTGTTTTACAGAAATATAGATAGAGGGAATTTGGGTTTGTTTTCCATCCTATCATCTGTTACAATGAGAAAAAAAACTGAGAATGCATTTTTGATTAATTCACAAAGAAGTGAAGCGGCTTTAATAAAATATTAAATGCACGGAGAGCAGGACAGTTTGAGTGACCAAAAACTCCACAACTGGAGAACTGAAAACCATTAAACAGCACCTACATCACCAAGTGTTGTTTGGGAGGGTTAAAAAAATTATCCCCGCTCATCCAAAGTCATACTCCAGCATATTCAGTTGTCAGACATGACTGGGACTTCAAATGTTAAAAAAAATCGTTTTTTAGCAGCAAACACTGAAGCTATTTATACTGAAGAATAAAAAGATAGATATGTGCACAATGAAATATACTACTGTATTTGTCCTGGACGTCTTGTTTAGACACATGGCATCATGGATTCTATCAAATACCAAAATAAAAAAAAAAGTGACTGTTCTTATAATCTTATAATGGGCGATGTTTAGATCTTCACTAATCCAAACACGAAACCTAAAAACAACTCAAAAATGGGTCACTGAGCACAAATCCGAGCTTCTGCTGGCCATTCCAGTCCTCTGACCTGAACCCTGTAGGAAATGAGTGAGGTAAACTGAAGAGCACCAACATGGAGCTGGGACTCTGGATGAAGGATTGGTCTCTGATCTCTTGTCAGGTGTTTTCTAAACTCATCAGGCTTTATAGGAGAACATTTAGAGCTGTTAAACACATACCATATATTCATGCGTGTGTGTGTGTGTGTGCCAGTGTTACTGTTTTTATTTTTGCTAATTGTTCTGCCATTATGGTATATTATAAGAAAATTTCTCATCAGACACTTTTTTGCTGTCTCTTCAGTGTTTCACAAGAGATTTTAGCAATGTCACAAACTGCGCTCAGATTTGCCAACACACCAAAAGTCAAGAGATTTCAATATGAAGTCAAATATTTCTCATCAAAATCCTCCAAAACCAAATGATCTGAGCTGTACTCCCCACATCATCTGCGAAGCACACATTTCTTTTTATTTCTCTCGAGGATACGAGGCAACACGACAGAGAAGTGAGGTACGGAAGAGTAATGAAATGTTCTTCTTAGCTGTGTGTGTGTGTGGTATCCTCTAATGTTATGCAGATTACACAGAGGTCTCTAACCTGCCCCAAAAAAGATGCATGATGATTGTGTCCGTGCGCTGCTGTTCCTCCCTCGGTCCCTGTCGCAATCTCTCCCTCCTGCTCTGCAATTCTTTGCTCATTTACAGACGAGCAAACAGCAGAAGTAGGCTGTGATATTTAAACAAAGAGAGACCTCTTCACTTCTTCACCCTCGCTGACTCCGTGTCCCTTAGAGGACCAGCTCCTTTCACCAAGCTATCAAAAAATCACAGTCAGACTGTGCTAGCGCGCTGCTTACCTCTACACAACAACAACACACCGAAGAACAGATGCAATTACTGCATGACTGACATTCCCCCCTGATTGACTTTGTCAGTGTTGCTCTCTAGCAGCCTGTAATACCCAAACACGTCTGATTTTAATGTACACAGATGGGAGGTTTGCATCTGGTCGAGATGCACTGTACTTTGACCGTTAGAGTGTTTAATAATTGCAGGCTGTTGTGGTTTTAAAGGAGAGGGGGTCGAGTAAACCCTCACCAGGCAATTAGCCTCTGCTGTGCATTAAACACAGACCATCCAGACCTGCACACATTAAAACTCACAGATGAGAGGGTGACGACACAGCTTTCACCGAAACCGCTCATCGATAAAACGCCTCCAACTGTTAGGAAACAGCCATACACTTCAGAGTCATGGATTCATGGATCGCAGCATGTTTTATGAACTGAGCACATGTTGGCAGTGAGTACACTGCGCCGTGATGTACAATGTGTTAAATATAACAGGCACTGAAATGTTTTTACATTTAGTCATTTAGCAGATGCTTTTATTCAAAGTCTCTTGAATGAGGACAATCAAAACTAACGAGAGAGCAATAATACACAAGTCTCAGTTAGCTTAGCATTGATAGAAATGATTTTTTAAACGTTGAATAAGTAAAAAGAAAACCAATATCTAATGCTTTATAACATACATTAAGAATTATTAAAATGCATTATAATAAAAGCATTAAGTGATGTGTTGCTGCTATTTCTCATGCTATATAGAGTTTACAGTATGTCTAAGCAACAAAAAAGTTGTTTTTATAGTTTTAGTTAACTATGATAACCCTGGTATATAGGCTACTGTATATATTAAAGTCTTCGTCATTTAAATAGTGAGCCTAGTTTATGGTACTGCGGGGTTTTGTGATTATATGCCATGCTATAAAATATACAATGATTTATTCGTCCCTTAGCTGAATTTACATGACGGATTTCACATTTCACGGTGTGTTTATGCCTTTGCTGGATATTCACTTGCAATGGAGATCCATAATGTTTATGAGATACCTAATAGCCTATAAAGTCACCCTCTCTCTGTGAAAGACACACACCATCACATCTCAGAAACACCCGTAACTCAACGCATACATTTATACAGCCGCAAGAATGTCTTTCAGTTGACTTTCATTCAGGAAGCAAACAAGATGTACAGAACATCACAAGTTTACTAAACTAAACGAACATTACTGGAGTCCATTTTATTATAATATGTATGTGCATATATATTTCCAGCATTATATATCTAACCATTTAAGTAAAAAACAATATAAAAAATACTCATGCTTGAATTGCACTTCAGGATCTTCCTGTCGTTCCAATCTCCATTTCAAGATTCGATGGTGAAAGAAAGCCAAATCTTCACCCGTGCCAGATATATGGACAGCATTGACATTCACAGTCATTCACTTTGCTTCTAGTGCACTTTATCACCCACAAAACAATCTCTTTCTCTAGCCAAACAAGCAGGCAAAGTGATAGGAAGAGGAGGGCAGTGACAGATCCATCAGCTCTACCACGGCTGCCAGGGTCTGTATGTCACTCCCATTACACAAACAGCAAACATCCTCTCTCCGTCCTTCGCTGTCTCCGGCCCGTGAGGCTGTCAAACACAGCACCCGTCAGGATTGGGACTGAGGCGCAGTCACACCGCACAACATTACATGCTATTACGCTGCTAATTACATCATCATCTTCATCATCAGCCCCTCCAGGCTCAACCCCTGTCCGGATCTACTGCCATTGAGAGCAGTGGAAATGTTAAGGGTGCTCTCTCCAGCTATCACAGAACAAACAATAAAAGACAGACGGATATAGACAGAAACAATAACAAAGACAGACGAGAAAACCAGTGGCATACAAGAATAATAATCCATGATGAAGAAAAATAAAAGTCTTAAAAGTTTAGTTACACTAAATTTACAGTTAAAAATGTCCTGTTTAATTGTCATTTCTTTGTAATAATTTGTCAAATATACCCCCCCAAAAATGCTAGAAAAATGATACGCCTTTTTTTTTAAAATGCATATTTAATTCACTGCATGCATTAATTGCATTTTTGAATACATTGTCATTTACCAAAAACACACAGTTTAGGTAAAATGAGTCATGTCATTTGCTATACATAATTTCTTCATATATTTATACAACTACAGTCAAGCTCAGCAGGACTGATGTGTTTGTGTCTTTTACATCAGCGCTGTTGTCGCAGTTGTTTAGCAGTGCTGGTTCGCCAGAGGATTTGAACTGTTCTGTAGGACGTGTGCTATTTCGCCAGAGGACAGAGGCAAGGAGGACACGGTGCAAATCATCAAGGCATAAAGCACACAACGTTTGCAGATGCTCTCGTGTCTCCCATAAAAACAAAAAAAAACCTGCAAACGGGAACAGTTTTGCCTCCGGACGAAAACACTCACCTCAACCGAACTCACAGACCTCGCGGCAACTCAAGACTTATTTTGATTTTGTGATTTACCTAGACCCAGTCACACGGAGGTGTGCATTCGAGAAAGACATAAAGAAAGAACACGTCTTTCTTTTCTTTTCATTTCTGTCTACAGAGGAAATGAACGCTATTGTGCTACATCTCGCTCCGGCCTTGTCCGTGTGAATAGCCTGGTTATATGAGCTTCTCTTTCTCTTTTTACCAAAGGCTGCTTCAGCCGAAGGACCTCTAGAAGCTAGGAGGAAGAGAGAGACTCGTATCGAATTATCATCGCACAGGAGGTCTTTGTTATTAAATTTCAGAAGTGCTAACTAGTGTGGATGCATGCTGTTCTTGAGCAGAGAAAGAAAATGAGTAAAAACGAGCATCTCTGGGTTCCCTTGGCTGCCGGAGCCCGAGCTCGGTATGGCCTGGAATTCTAATGCTCGGGTAAAGTTCGCCTCCGGTTGTTCAGCTGAGGCGGAAGCATGTTAGCAGCCATGTTGGACACTGGCTCTTCTATTCTTGGCAAACATCAAACAAACTATTTTCTTCTCTTGTTTTTTGACACTCTCTTTCTTAGCCCATGGCTAGAAAAAGGGTTCTCAGGGATAATGATTGGTGTCTGCTCCAGCAAGATTTGGACAAGATATAAAGGGAGAGGAAAGGACAGCAAGTGGCCTGAAGAAATGTTAAAGGATTATTTTGGGAAACTGTAAATTCTGGCCTGTTTTCATGTATTATTTCCTCTGATTTTAGGCATTACTCATCGGTAAGGGTAGTTGCATATGTGGAGATATGATCAGGACTATATTTTTGCATCAAAATGTTGTTCCAAGGTCAACAAAATATGGGACACATTGAGCTTGGCTAAATCAGGACGTGTGTGTTAACAAAAGATAACATGAAATAAAAATACATTTGCTGAAGCAAACATGTGATTTTATCCTGCTTCTATAAGTGTTTGAGCTGTTATCGTGACTCATGTCTCACAGAGCGCAAATCGATCACAAGTTCAATGCTGCTCCGGGTGCGCAAACAAGCAAGTTTACGGTATCAGAAAAGCTGTATATATGGAACTGCTTATGTGATGCAAATGCCAAAAATTGTTTACAATCATGCACTATGATATGTGTACTATGTGTTTTGAGCTCGTAACAAAGTATTGGGCAAGGAACTGTGCAAATATAAATCTTTATATATTGATAATTTGTGATTTCAAATGGAAAGAGCAGTGCATTTTACAATATTTTTTTTTTTTTTTTTTATGGCTAAGTTGCAGTTTCCAGAAACACACACACAATCAACATGAAAGTGATGCAGGCTACTTTTAATATGTTTTTTTTTAAATGTTGTTTTCCACACAGTTTGAACTTTGTGCTAAATGTCTTCTTTTGCCTTCCACAGACAAAAATCAGTCATTGGTCTTGAAACAAGAAGGTCAGTTAATGATGACAGAATCCTTTCGACTAATACTGGTACTTCGCTGGCTACTGATGTCATGCAACAGTCAATGGTTTTCATGAACAACAATGGCATTGTAGCGACTGACAGGTTAACTGTGTTGACTCAGAATCCACACCAAATCCACACACAATCATTTTAGCAGGACTCGAAAAGTGCATTATCTCTACCCACACAATAGCAACAAAACAGCAAACCAACCTCCCACACGCTCACCTCGTCTCAAAGACCCACTCCCTCACCTCACACACCCACACACACGCATACACACTTGAGAAAGCAGACAGAGAGCGCTTGGAGTAGACATGAACCTCAGGTGGTTAAGCTTGTGAAATCCCACGTATTGTGTATGAGAACAAGCCGGAACCGAGCGCCGCTCTGTTATAGACACAGCACATTCACTGATCGCTCCTGCTCTCGTTGTCACTAGGGAAACATTTACAAATCTCCCTTCAAGGCAATAGCATCTATTAATTTTTTTTTTTTTAAAGCATGATCCATATTCAAGAAGATATTTCATAATTGCAGTGAGACCAATAACACTTAAAAAGCAATTCATTTCAATAGCTATGAGGGTTTGTTATACAGCCAATAGAGCTCAAAGTGAGTGTAATTTTAGACACTGATAAAGTAACAGAAGAAATGCACAGGACATCCCATGCTACTCAAATACACTTAAACCTTGTATTCATATGCAATTTAATTTGCAAAATCAACTTTTTAAAGTGTGATTTCTACACTTTTGTATTTGCAAAAAAACAACAACATAATAAAATAAATAAATAAATAAATAAATAATTGCATTTTAAGCCATTAAAGCATGTTCTGCTGTTTTTTTAATAAACATTTCTAATTATGAAAACAATAATAATAACATTTTTTTTTTATATAAAGATACATGGAGTTAATGTAATCTTATTTCAAGAGTTCTTGTTACCTAGTAATAAAATGGGGTAATAGAAATAAAGTAAGCAAATTTGGCGTGCTGTCTGAG
>JAUMHQ010000081.1:901483-928219 GCA_032361165.1 Enteromius paludinosus | reverse complement strand
CCTTTCCTTTCCTTTCCTTTCCTTTCCTTTCCTTTCCTTTCCTTTCCTTTCCTTTCCTTTCCTTTCCTTTCCGTCCCACTCCTTTCCTTTCCTTTCCTTTCCTTTCTGTCCCACTTCTTTCCATTCCTTTCCTTTCCTCTCCTTTTCTTTCCTCCCTCTCCTGCCTCATTTGCCTCTCATCGGTGGTGTTGTTTTTGATGTGCCTGGCGACATGGAAAGACAGCCAGAAGGTATCTCTCTAGCCTGACTGTTCTGGTTAGCAGACATCCGCTCCCTGCCTTAGCGCCCTCACACATACACACACACACACGTTCACACACACACATGCAGAAACACATATTTCATCCCAAAACACTGCGATAAAATAACAGCAGTCGGAAAGACGGGCAGGTCTCCTTACACAACACACACCCAAGCAAACATAGAAACAGCTATGCAAATACACTCATTCGCACACGCTCATATATTTCCCATCCAGGAAGATGAAGTGGGTTAGGTTGTGTTGGCTCTTTGGCACAGTGCAGCGGGAACAGATGGCCAGGACTGGATCATGTCCCGGCTACAGTTCTTCAGGGAGTGGCACGCAGAAGGGCTGGGGATCTTCAGCCATCAGCCAGGCTGAAACCACTCTCATTTTAGTTTAGGAGCTGACAAATATCACCCCATCTCTGTCTGCCTGTCTGTCTTTCTCTCTCTCCCACTGTCTCTCTCCAAGGGTGCTGCTTTCCCACCTGCTCTCTACAATTAATCTAATGTCCTCCTAAATCTTAATTTCAAACCTTCTTCCAAAAAGATGGATATGATTTTACCTAATTAATAGATCAAGGTATGCAGAATGTTTGAGGAGCCTCAGATCACAGGAGGGAGGGGGCCTTCAGTCCCCTCCCAATGAATTTCCCATTTCATGCCCATTTGTTATGTTAACTGTTATTCAATGTGGCGTGATGAATTGTTGCGATTGTTCAATTTAATTCTTGTAAAACGTCTTCAATCATCTTTGAGTAATCAGGTCTGACTTGCTCATTAATTATATACATATATATATATATATATATATATATATAAATGTAGCGTATCCTGTGCATACAGAATAATTTCCAAAAGCGAAATGTACTTCATGACCAAATGTATGTGGGCATCTGTATGTGCTTCTTAAACATTTATAATTTCAAAACCATGGCCCTCAATAGGGATTTGGTCGTGCCTTTCAGCCATAACAGCTTCTGCTCTGTTGGAAAGGATTTCTACTTGATGTTGGAACATTGTTCAAGTTGCGACAGAGATTTACTCTCATTTAGGCACAATGACTCACAGCCAGTGTTCCAATTTATCTCAAAGGTGTTCAATGGGCTTTGTCCGTGCTGGACTCAGTAAACCATTTCTTCATGGGCTCTTCATGGCTTTGTGAACAAGGGACATTATCACACTGAAACAGAACAGGTTTCACAAAATTACATGTGCCATTCTAAATAAACATGTAGATACACCTGCTAGTATTGAGTATAGCGGAATTATCTGTAAATTAGAAAGGGGTTGTACACAAACTCTTGGCAATGCAGTCTTAATGGAAAACATTCAACAAAGTTGATTTTTCATAATAAGAATAATTAATTTAGATGTATATTTTAGTCTCCAGGTTCCACCAGTTCTGTCAGCTGGCTTGTGTTGTATCATACCTTAATGAGGGAGATGCCATAATTGGTTTCATGCAAATAAATATGAGACTGTGAAAGGACCATGCATAATTCATAATATGACATTTTGAATAAAATCAGTGGCTAAATGATGAAATGAAATTGAAAAAAGGTAAAAAATCATTATACAGTTACTTGTTCTTGATTTACTGCATTAATTTTAAGCGATTAATGTTTATTTATTTGTGCATTTAATATATGATGTGTCCAATTAGAATGCCCCTTAAATTCAAGATATGACAAAATATATCACAATATCAAATTTATAACATGCTCTGTTGTTGTTTTTCCACCTGAAAAATTGCATGACTCCAAATGAGATATTGATTTTATTCAACAGTTCAATAAACAGGAAGTTCATGTTTTGTTACTGACATCATTGTCAGTGCTCATTCATATCTCTGAATGATTCGGCTGCTTGAACGAAACACTCATGAATTGATTCAAGCATATGTATTTCTGAAGATGCTTTCTTTTGTACTGTCTTTCCTCACGCAACACAATGATGCAATTATGATATAATGTACTTAGGCTGAAATCAATCTGAATTGACCATTCATTGGCTTAAAATAATGGTTTCAAATTACAATGAAAGATTGACTATATCTGGCCAGCTCAACCAAACCGCAGGGACTCCTTTCCGATAAATGAGCCCTATATAGTGTGCCTATAAAAACAAGCCTGCCTTTACTTTGATAACCTGCTGCTGTCAGGCCAAGTCTAAAAAAAAAAAACAGCCTCATAAGCTGTTATTGGACTGAATTCATCAAGCCACGCTGACTGATCGTAAGGAAGTCAGAAAGGTGCTGGGTAAAAACATTGCGATGTCTCTCCATGATCAATTCCAGCGCATGTACAGAGAAACGGCGGTGGTGAGTGAAGTCATCATTACCTCCTAATAGACTTGGTGTAATGACCACCTTCACTCTTTTCTGCTCTTTCTTCCAGCCCCTTTCTCCCTGTCTGATGACAGTCATCTAATGGAGACTAAGCAGAATCATTCCCCGGCTCCTTAAAACACAGCCCACCGCTCTCTTTAATTCAATAGCTCTTCTCCCCTATTCCATATGGGGCAGTGCTGATGATGTTTACTCCCTCTGAAGCAGACGGCGACGGCGGAACAAAAGGAAAACGCGCAATTGTCACCAGTCTCTTCAAAAAGCCATTTTGAGCATCAATCTTGTTTTCATTTTCTCTTTTTTCAGTCGACACGATCCATTGTCAATAGAGCCGGTAGCAGTGTCAAACTCTCTGTGTCAGCCGAGGTGTTTGGTTAAAGATAAATTGGCAGGGATGTGCTCGCCCTTGGCAGGTGATATATCACCCCGATGCATTTCCTCTTAAAGTTGGATGAACACAGTGGCAAAGAGACAGCTAAATACATCAGTGAATACAGAGGATAGAGATGCGTCTTAAAACCAGCATTCGCTGCGCAATTAAAGCTGAACCCCATTACGGTATCTCAGGAATGTGATGGAGTTGTTTTGTTTTAGATAATTGAACAAGCGATTTGTTGTGGATAAAATTGCGTTTTGCAAACAGTGACAATCGTGGATTCACGGGGCCTGGGAAAAAAAAAAAGTGGCGTGTGTGGGGATGGAAACATAATTTCTGAAAGGGATCCAAAAAAAATAAACTAACAAAAAATGCTGCTTAAGAAGTAGATACAAGCACCTAGTACTGGGTTGCATTTGTTGTTGAGTTTGCATCAATATAAAACAAACGGGTGGAAAAAAAACCTCTAGAAACACAGAAGAGATGAGTTCCTATAGACAAGTAAAACAAATTCTTCAGCCACTCTGAATGATCTGGAGAAACCTCGAGAACTGAAGTGAAGAGGAAACACAGTTCATCTCCTGTAAGTGTTATCAGAGCACACCGTCAACACCTCAAATATAGCCCAAGTCTGCACGAGGATGTGACTGAACGGAAACTTCTTTCACAAACACAAGACTGTCAGTGAGAGATATCGAGAGGGAGAGAGAGAGAGACTGAGATCAGATGAAGATCAGACGTTCTCTGCTTCATACTGTTGACTAATAACCCATCTGAAGAACCCGTTCCAGCTCCCCTCTCTCCGTATTTTCAGTCACTTGAAAAATGGTGCAACTGCAAAGGATCGATATTTTCCTTCATGTCCTTCCTCATGCTACACTTCCTAAAAAGGTCAGCAATTTATAAAATCTTCACTAGTGAGAACATGATTCTTTATAAGTGTGTTTAAAATGCTGTTTAAAACTTTTTCATTGTCCTCATTGATTCACTCATATTGATTTGTTTGACAGCTGAGTAGTTCACAGGCCCGAGGCTGCTTTAGGCAAATCAAATGCTAGCAGACATTGCCATATTCTGACCTCATTTACAAACAAGCACAAACAAACTACTTTCAGACTGAGGAGGAGTATGATGACTTTTATAAATTCATAAAGGGATTGGGAATTATATTGTGCAATTAAATGTATCTGTCAAAGTAATGTCTCTGTCAATAAATGCATCCATTAAATACATTTAAATTGCTTTAATGCATCATTCAGAATAATAACAGAGATGATTATTTTTATTACCTGGTTATATATCAAGTCATTAAGGGTGAAACTGTTCAACCTAAGGAGTTTTGCATTTAAAAACAATGTAAAAATATGATTATTGCCGGAATTTGTTTTAATGTTTCACTTCTGTTGGCTGCTGCCAAGCGCTGTGGGTGTAGATTACACGTCTCACTGAGAACATATAATTTACATCGCCTTTTTTGGGTTGCAGCTCTTTAAAATCATTAAGTCATATTTCACAGTTGGAGCCAAATAGCCCAAACAGAACTCTTACCGAAATCATTTAATAAACATGTTATTTGCTTCCTTGCCCCATTTGACATGTGGAGCATTTAGCTTCCAGTTCAATTCTGTCCACGTTCATTTGTGGAGCGCTCTTCACAATGCGGAACTCTGGCTTTTCACAATGTCATTTCAAAGCAGCGTCAAAGAAAAGGCATGTTTCAATGACACCATGACATTTGGTTGTAATGAATCAGGAGTGTTGCATTAAATCATTACATTTCCCTTAATCTTGAAAAACCTTGAAAATACCAGTGTCATGTGGGATCCATCCCTCACTAGCAAAAGTAATATCATAGCAATATACAGCTCTAGTATGGTACAAACTACGCACTCAGTTAGACAGACGTTTTATTAAGGCAGTAAATATGTTTTATGATCATAGTGATTGCAATAAAGGGATAACGTAATGGAAGAACATTAACAAGACCTATGCTTTCATGCAAAGTTGAAAATAAAAACAGGAATATCGCAAAACTATCACAAATAAATCCAACGTGTTCAAGAGAGCAACATTTTCACTTCCTGTGAAACTAGTGCTAAATATATGCTGGGTGCTCTAAATATCAGTCATAAAATTATTTAAAAAAACGTGCTTGTTTTACTTATATAATAATTGTGGCAGATGAAGTGCACTGAAAAGCGCTGTCATATTATCTTGAGTTTGAACGCCTGATATTTAGGAGAAATTTCTGGGAGGTGATTATATTTAATCATTTTGATTACAGACTTTTGCTTAGGCATTTCAGAATGACTAAAACGACATTTAAGATGCGATGAGATTGGAAGCCTGTTTGTCCAATTATCCAATAACATGATATTTTGTGGTAAAGCTTTTTCTTGCGCATCCAGGAATTTATAAAGTAAACGTACTGTCGTAGGTGATAAATATGTTTTCTAACTGAATAAATTTTAGTTTATGCATACGTTTTCTTACTGAAAAAATTATAGCTGATGCATGCATTTTTTTATGTTTATGCATATTCATTTTTATGTGCATCTTAAAAACATGTATTTAACAGTCAACAAACTTCCTATCTTTACTTCTACTGCTAATAATACAACTGTTATTTATGACATTTATAATGTTATAAAACATTTCTAGTTTGAATAAATGATGTTTCCTTTTATTTTGAGATAAAAGAATCCTGAAAACAAAATAAAATACAGAATAAATAAATATGTTGTGCATTTTACAGTTTTGTGCATACTTGCCATTTCCATCCCGTGATTTTCTTTTTTTTATGCAATATCCCACAAATTGCATAGAAATATGTGACAAAAACACAGCTATTGTCATTCTGTCTGTCTCTTTGCAATGCAAAATGCATTTCTCAAACATTCTTACTAAGATTTGACCAAATTAAATTTCCATATGTAACAGTATTTGATTTGAGTGCTAGGAGGAAGATCTTCTGCTGCTGGGTTACTAATGCCTTTCCACAAAACAAGGTGCGAAAAAGCCCCAAAAAAGGTCCTCCAAGTCATGGGACCCTTAAATTGGAAATTCATGGAAAGAGGCTGTTCAACACAGCTAATGCGGGTGGATTCATTATCCTCAAACACTCAGCAGCAGATGAGCTTTGAACCCGCAGCAGGAGAGCGGTTCTCAACACTTAGCAGTAGACGAGTACTCATCCCTCAGTGGGACACAAGAACTAAACTCTCAGTGGCAGATGAGTACTCGGGGATCTGCCCTGAATTCAGCCCAGTTGGAGCCTTGGTGTGTCAGGAGTTTGAGTCCAGCTTTAACCATGTCACAGACGCCAGAGTCATGACCCGCATCCATCCACTGATGTGGGCCTGTTTTCAGAGCCCTGTTGGAGAGGAAGGAGCCCAGGGGTTCAACTGAGAGCAAGGTGTAAATTCACATCTGTGCCGGAAACCTGGGAAGGTGAGAATGAAGATGGTGTCTGGTGTTCGTGGTGTGTTTTCTGAATGGCAGCAGGAGTGGAGGGCTGTTAAGCAGCTAATGAGAACACCGAACAGTCGAACACAATTTATGAGCATGTAACCCAACCCCTGCTCCTAAACCTACCATCTGTCAATAAAACACAAGATAAAGCGGGCAGATACAACCACTGTCATCCTTTATTTGAAAGATATGAATATATTCCAAGTCTTTTGATTCAAAACAATTGATTTGTGAGAGGAATAGATGCGGTCGCTGTCTCCGTCTTCTGTGTACTTCCTGTGCATGATTTAAAAAAAATGCAGCTTCAAGAATCCTTACGTCAAAGTTGGTTGTGAAATGCCATTGGCTCTTGCGTGTCTCGTGATCGACTGCATCATGCTACCGGACGAGAGTATATTTCCTGATTGAGATGACAGCGCGTGAACGAAGCGGGATAATTTTTAGTGATTAAAACCTTGTGTTTTATTCCCTTCTTCACATAAAGACTCTGCATGGCTTCAGAAGACTTGGAATGTGACACGACTTGTTTGTAATGGATTTATACTGCTTGTTTATGATTAGTTACCTGTGTGTGTGTTTATATTGTTCAGAGGTGGGTAGGTTTAGGGTAGGGGTGGGGTTTGGTGCTCCAAAGAAACGAAAAAATTAATATAATAAATGTATATATGTATGCAAACCATTACATTAAGCAAAACAACTGAAAACAATGGAGGACTCCTCACATCGAAAACTGACTGAAAAGAGGTACCTTGAGCCTCAAAAAGTGACGTACAGTAAAAGTATTTTGTCCTGACACTTAAATTACCTGCAGACTAAAACCGTTTTCATTTAGTCTAAAGATTGGTCTTTATATTTAAACGAATATAATGTCAGCCAATATGGTACCCATACATGTTTACCTTAAAAAAAAAAAAAAAAAAGACAAATTAAACATAACTTAATTAAGTTATGAAATACAAATATAATTCCCATCAATGCTGATTAACTTGTATTAATTTGAGATAATTAGATGTTTAGATGTGCCTTTAAAAAAAAAAGATAAAAAGACAAAATTACCAACGTAAACCTAAGTCAACATAATTAAGTTATGAGATAAAAATAAAAAAAAAATCTCTCTATCAACTCGAATTGTCTAATATCTAAATGTCTGAAATTATTTTCAGCCGATAATCAATATTGTACTGATAATGTGAATATGTGATAAAAAACAGTATTAAATATTGCCCATAAAAAGGTTTATTCTGCTTATTAGACCTTTACAGTTTGCGTTTGACTTCACATATTCAATGACTTTTCAGGGCAGGTGCATTACAAAAGCAAATATAGCACATGCCTTTGTGACCCCGTCCTACGGAAGAAGGTACTGTGATTTTTTGCAGCAGCTGCAGGACTCCAGTGTCTAGAGCCGATCTTCACTGTCAGCTACAAAGGGCTACTGAGATTCTGAACATCAGAGCTCTCAGCATAAGAAATATGAAGCAGCCGGAGAACCTCAGGCTTTAGGACTGCGGGGCTTTGTGGATGAGAGCATCTGTCTATACATCCTCCTACCGTCCAGGCAGAGGGGACTGTGGGAGAGATTCTCACTAGCTCTCTGCAGTGTTTAAACAGATGGGCCCTCCAGCTCCAAGAGTTAGACACTTTCTCTCTCTCTCTGCTAACACAGAAACACATGCACACACCACCTAGCCATGGCAGGGAGGAGAGGAAAGAATGCCCTCAGAAAAACATGAGACACACTGGCAGAAGAGATAAAGAAAGAGCGAAGTAGATGGAGACCAGAGCACTGGATCAGCCCCAGCTGCTTTCTGCATTAAGTTCAGTGTTGTTGGATAATGCAGTTGGGTAAACAAGACGTCCCCTGGCTACCCTCACATGCTCTCTGAGAGCCAATAAACTTCAGACACTTCTGAGCTACTACAGCGCTTAAAAAAGAGCATGCATTGTGCCAAACGTACTTAACACCTCCATGCACGTTTTCCGTTGTCTTTTAACCGTTTTCTCTGACTCAGCAGCTCATTGGATTCATAATATTGCTGCACGCATGCGTTTGTGAAAGGAAAGGCAAAGGAGTGGAATAGCACACAGTCAGCGCTACTGTAGTGCTCAGACTAGGAGGAGGATCTGAAACTCTGTCGGGCTTGACAGGCTGCTTGTAGAATTGCAGATGTGTGTTCGGCTCTCACCACACCTGGATGTTTACGGTGGGGTTGCTTAAATCACACACTGTGTTCTTTGAGAAGCTGTCTCTTTCTTCGCTTTCTTATCTCATCAACACAACCATGGCCAAAAAGTAAAACACATTCAGTAAGAAAATCTGATAAGTGGACTAGACTATCAGAGGAAAGTTAACGCTTGAACAATAACAAAAAGGGCTCATCAGATGCATAAAGTATTTGTTTACTTCAGGTCAATCCATCAGGTGGGAACAGTTAATGAAAAAGTCTGTGACATTATTTTTGTGCCCCTTTGGGTTGTGCAATAAAGTTGATGTTCTTTTTTAGTAGAGGTCTAAAGTACTGTATTGAGGTAAATGGGTACAGAGGCAGAGGGGGTTTTGTAGGAAAACATTAATGCCTTGAATTATATTCAGCTCATTAAAGATTAATGTTGCAGCAGCATTTTGGGTTAATTGTAAAGGTAGTCTGGACAGAACAAGGGCTTGTACTAGGAGTTGTGTTGCATGTTCAGAAAGAAAGGGCCTGATCTTCCTGATATTTTACTGCAAATCTGTAGAACCAGGCAGTTTTAGCAATGTGGTCTGAGAAAGTCAGGTTCTCATCAATCGCAACTCTAAGGTTTCTGGCTATTTATGAAGGAGTTCCTAACTGGACGGTGAAATTGTGATGAAGTGATGGATTTGCTGAAACTACAAGCAGTTCTGTCTTAGCTAGGTTGAGTTGAAGGTGATGGTCCTTCATCGGACAAAAAATGTCTGTTAGACATGTTGACATGCGAGCAGCAATTGTCGGATCATCAGGATGGAGTGAACGTGTCATCAGTGACATGAAAGCCATGTCTATGAACGACAGAGTCTAATGATGCCATGAAGGCAGAAGAGAATGAGAAGTGGTTCAAGAACTGAGCCCTGAGGCACTCCAGTATCGAGATGTTACAACCAGATAAATAAGCCAGTTATTTTAGAGAATTTAGAGATAGTTTTATATTTATACATTTTCAGTAATGATATTATATATTTTATGTGTGCCATTTAGCATTAATTCATTCATTCAATTCCAAGTAGTATGTTTAGTGTTTTAAAATAAAAATAAAAAATTTTGGAAACAGCAATGTAAAATAATTTAAATACAATTTATATAATTTATATTTCATTTCAGAATATAAATAAATAAAGCAGTTCAAATATTAATAACCACACACCTGTGCCCACTAGCAGAACCTGATTTTGCTGAGTTTGGCGTGTCCCTGGGTCAACATCTTTGTTGTTTAGCCATTGTGATTAGCCAATCAGATTTGAAGAGCCAGTTTATAGTTTCTGTGAAGCTTAGGCTTACAATCGGTGTTTGGTGCGTGTACATCAGTCTCAGTCATCTATCATTTCCTCTGGTTTTAGGCAATACTCATGGGTAGGGTTAGGTTTAAGTGTAGAGATATGGTCAAAACTAAAATTTTGCTCCAGGGTCAACAAAATATGTTCATCCAGGAACACGTCGAACTCAGCAAAATCAGGACGTGCGTACGCACTGTGAATTTTGCCCACAGTGTTTGATTGCAAGTTAGCATAACAGCTTATCCAGTTTTCTCTTTCTGTAATAGAAGAAAAATGTTTGAAAGTGATGTATAAATGTGGGCAAGTCGAGCGCATTCAGAAAGTGCATTAGGTGAGTGGGTAGGTAAATATGTGGTATGTGTGTCAGACAGTACAGAAAATCAAACGAGTGTTTAAAGCGAGATGTCTGTCAGACTGAAGCGCCGAACAGCTAAGAATCCACCTACTCAATCCAGTCAATTGTGATTTTTAGGGTTGTTGTCATGGCGAGGCTCAGCCACTCTCGTCACAAGATTCCATGACATCACGGCGTCATCCTGCATCGCCGGCCAATCAGAAGGAGGTGAGTGTGAATGCAGGCTGAGGAGGATCCACCAGCAGGACCATCGCGGAGCAGATGGCTGAGGCATCTGGGAGCTGAGAGCAACCGCTTCTGTTTTTTTTCTTTCTCAATCCATCGCTCCCTCCTGCTCTCTCTTTAGTCTTGTTTACTACATGGTAAAATTCAACTTTTTTTTCTTTTTTTCACATATGGGCCTGGTATTCTTATTCAAATGCAATATGTGTAACACAAGTTCTTCATTAAGGGGTTGAGCCCCACCAGCCACTCAAACTCTGCTTTCTGAGCATGTGATACCACAGATATAACAGTGTTTCTAATCTGTTAGATTGAAAATAGATAATGATGTGACTACTTTGATGGAGATGAAGGACATTTGGAAAAAGATGTGTCACGCCTCCTCAAACGCAGCTGCTGTCCACGTGGATACTGAATGAAACTTCCAAACAAATTGCTAAAATCTCATTACATTTCTCCATTCAGTGAAAATGCATTCACTGGCTGTCAAGTTCAATTGTAATCTAGATATAAATGCATAAATAAATAAATAAATGACTGCATAGATAGATTTATTGAATGAATGAATGAATGAATGAATGAATGAATGAATGGACGGACACAAGGATGGACGGATGGATGGATAAATGGATGAATGCAGGAACAAATGAATGAACATAATATGGAACCACAAATAATAAATAAATAAATGATGAAATGAACACACATATGTAAATAACCATCAAGCCCCCAATTTTACAATTTCAAAATTAGATTTGTATAATTTACAACCAATTATACAAGTGAGAAAAAATAATGCAATAAAAGCAAGGGGAAGAGAATATAAAAGGCAAGAGAAAAGTCTGCACTTGTGTTTAAGAACAGCTCAGTTCTTACAGAAACAAACAAACTAAATGATGATTCTATAAACAAAGCATGATGACAGAGAGAGAGCAAACCACATGCAAAAGTGTGTTCACAGCCAATGACCAAATCAGTCAGTATAAAACAACCTCTCATAGTCAATATTCAACTGTTTCATCTGCGACTGCTCATGACCATTAATCACTGTTAAAACACTGGTAAACAAGTGCCTGGACCACATAAACACACATCATTAGTAAACTCAGGGAAGGCAATTTGAGTCATCAACAAGAACAATTAAACGACTGCTTTCCCAAACACTCTGCTATTGTTCAGCCAAAAGAAAAGCCCTGCCCCGAACTCATGCCATTGGCTGAGCCAGTGCTGTCAGGTTGATTCAGTTGCAGATAACAAAGAGCCTCAGTGTTTACAATTTTTATGAGAATAAACTACACAAGTCTTACTTATGGTTGTCTCTGCATGCAAATCTGGATAGAAGAAAGTATTTGAATAAGTCCTGCGGATGCTGTCATGCCTGTGAACATTTTCAAGCCAAACTCTGGGGGAAACATCACATTACGTAAAGCCCAACACTATTAACGCTGCATGTTGAGATTCGGTAATTGTTCCCACTGGTTTGGTAGACTCTTAAAAACTCCCTAACAGCCGGAGTAGAGTGAACCTCCATTATTCCCCTGGCTGCGATGATCTTTGATGGCACCCGGGAGGACACATTCATGCAACTATTATCCAATGGAGGCGCCCATTAGTGTTCAGAAGAGAGACGCAGGCCAATAACATGCATTAAGAAACAAGAAACAAGGAATTGGATTGAGGGATATAAAACAGCCCTCTGATACGGGGGAGGTTTAATATGCACACCCACGCGTCCGGTCTCATTACACACATAAAGGTCAGAGAACAATAAAGAGAAACTCAACAGAACAGACAATTGTCTATAATGAATCTGCAGCCATGTTTGTGACAGATCAAAGCATTGACTGCCGTTGTTCCAGTTTCTTACTGTGTTAAATCAAGACAATAACGACAGTGCTGTACATGCAAAGCCACACACAAATGTCATATATGTACATATTTTACATTGCCATATATGAGATGCAATGTCATATTAAGTAAAAACAATTGGTTACACTTTATTTCGTTTGTAACTATATGTCAACTAATTCTCATTAATTCACAACTACATGTCTACTAACTCTCAGAGCAGACTATAAAGGGGGTAGGGTTAGTAGAATAAGTTGACATATACTTGCAAAGTTTCTGATAGTCAGTATGCAGTCAGTTGTGGATCCATCGAAATAAAGTGTTAGAAGATATTAAGCAGACAGTTTACTAATAGTGGATAGTGGACTATCAAAATAAAGCGTGACCAAAAAACATATATTAACATGCCCATCTAGCCTAAATAAGTATATGTTTTTGGATATATATATATATATGTCATGCACATGTACAGTATCCATCTTAATACCATCAATATATTTTGATATTATTTATAAAACACATATATATATATATGTGTGTGTAATAATGTTCAAGCCCTTCTTTGTACGATATCAAATTCTGAATTATTTATTTATTTAATTATATTACATTTTTAAAGCGCTCCGAGACAAACACATTTTACAGCTGCAAAACAATCTTTATTGTTATTTAGGTGTTTTCTCTTTTCCTTTTTTTCTTTTCTCACTGAAAAACCCAAGCGGTCCATGCAGCCAATGATTAAGCATCTATCATAAACCCAACAATGTGAAATCCCCATTCCTAGCATGCATCATTTTTATTATGCAATACTGTATGTAGAGCAGAGGAAAAAGACAAAACAAAACGAGCGATTTTATGAAGGCCTTATGAAGTCCATTTCCCACTGAGGCGAGACTAGAGCAACTCTGTGAACACGTGCTCACGTTTTAATCACCAAAGCTATAATTACAACACTCAACGAACCAAACTACAGCCATTAGGTACAGTCTTCATGGTGCTGCATGCGTGGAAAGAATGACTGTGGTCTCTGTCTAGAAGCCCTGAAGACAAGCAGAGGTTATCTCGCTTTCCCAGACACTAGTGGCTAATTCATTGAATTATCCTTCTTGCTCAGTTACTGAGGCTCCCCTGCCGGCTCAAACCCAAACTTTCCTCGTAAATGCATAAATTAATTTCAAAACGGGGTGAGAGAGAGAGCAATAGAGCGGGAGCTGGGGTGGACAAGGTTGCAAAAAGCCCATGCAAATGGAGTCTGTTGCCAATGGCGAAGGTAAAAGAGAGGATGGATGCCGCTAAAAGAGGCAGAGACTGAAAAACATATGCACGGGCCATCACAATGAGAGCACGGCGGGATTTCATTAGGATCCAATCCGACTGCATTTATCCTTGTTTGTCCAATTCCTAATGACCGCTGCGCCTCGACTGTGCCTGTTCCCATCCTCGCTCTCCTGCACACAGCTGGCACCTCTGGACGCCTGAAGCACCTGCTGGTCGTCAATGAGGGCATCCAGCCACAGACAGAGCTGCCAAATGCCATCTGCCCGACTGACCGAAGCTTTAGCAGCCTCCTGCCACCGCGAATCTCGTCCAGATCTGCCTCTTACAGCCCAAACTCAGTGTGTAAAAACACAGCGTATAGAAAGATACGGAGTAGTCTTTAATGAGAGCTCCAGTATACTTTGGTGTAATTTTATTTAACTTTTATTTGGATGCATTCAATTCACAAACAGTTAAATATACGTACAATGCAACAAAGTATTTCTGTTTCAGGTAAATGCTGTTCTTTTGAACTTTCTATTCATTGACGTATACTGGGAAATACAATTTATCACAGTTTTCATAAAAATATGAAGCATCACAATGTTTATAACATTGATAATAATCAGACATTCTTAAACAGCTAATTCTTAAATTATCATATTAGAATGATTTCTGAAGGGTCATGTGACACTGGACTAATGATACTAAAAATTCAGATTTGACCAAAGAAATAAAATTACTAAACTAAACTTAAGTTAACTAAACTAAACTAAACTAAACTAAGCTAAGCTAAACTAAACTAAACTAAACTAAACTAAACTAAAAACTAAACTAAACTAAACTAAACTAAAATAAAATAAAAAGTATAGTTCACATAAAAAAATTAATTAATTAAAGAAAAATATAAAATATATAAATAAATATATATATATATATATATATGTATAATGTGTCTAAACCACAGACGAGTCCAGATGTTCGCTAAATGATAGTTTGTGTAAAAATAAATGTGAAAAGTTAGACTTTGAACTGGACATATTCAGCAGAACATCTGCCTGGGTGTTCGTTTACAAAATACACATGCATTTGTCTCCCGGCAACAGAATGACTTTCCATTGATAATGAGATGGGCGTCAGTCATAACCCCATCGTTTGATTATGAGGCTGTGAATATGTTTATTCCACGTCAGCAAAAACATGGTAATTTTTTTCTCTGATTCGCTTTACAGATACTGAAAATGAGGCTGAATTTTGTCCACCGAACACCTGTTTCTCACTCTGAGCTGATCTGAGGCTGATCTACACAAAAGTCTGGATACATTTACACTCCTCACTTCCAGGGTTCAAGATCAGTGTCCCTTTGTGAAGGAGGATCTCTATGGAATCCAAATTCGGATGGCATGGGTTCTCTCGCTGTCACCGTTGAATCGATTCGAGCCACCGCAGATATGCCGGAGAGTCAAAGGGTCACGGGCTTCCCTGCGGTACGGCCATTTAGCGCTCTTAAACACCTCCCCTCCCACCAAGACTGAACTCATACAAGATACAAGAACAAGACCAGCAAAATGGCCAACAGAGACCAGACTTGTGCAGTACTTTCAGACAATGACTGTGCAGACTACATCTGAGGATTCTGTGTTGTACTGCATGAATTTAGTTTCTAGCTCATTTTAGCTGTATTTAATGCTTTGCTACATGGCCAAAAGTAAGTGGGCACCTTCTAATTAACAAGCTTGGCTAACCCAGCTCCACTGGATAAAAACGGGTGCTTAAAGTCAAATGAACAGCCCTGAAACCTCAGCAGGCAAAGGATTTTTTGTAGAATTGAGAATGCTTCCAGCATGATAGCGCACCAGTGCACAAAGCGAGGAGCATACTGTACAAAAAATGGTGTGTTGAGTCTAGGTTAGAAGAGCTTGACTGGCCTGCATAAAGTCAGACTGAAACCCCCCACTGAGAAGCTTCACGATGAATCTGAGCGCCAACTGTGAGTCAGAGCCAAAAGCTCAACATCACCATCAGACGTTTTATATCTGAATTGAGAAAATCTCAACCACCGTGACTCTTTCCAGAACAGTAGAAGCTGTTAAAGTAGATGGTTGTGAATGGAGAAGCTCAACAAGCTCATGCAGGTGTAGTGTTCAGAGGTCCATGTACAATACTATCCTTGCACACATTTTAGACAAATTTGCATACTGTTTTCCATTACTCCTCCTAGAATTGTTGTTCAATCTTAGTGCTGCTCTATCAGTGGGAAACATCATATCTGAAGAAAATCCAGGTTAATTCATCTCTAATGCTACCTAAAAGACCCTCTTCAGGCCAAACCTCAAAAAAGCAACTTACTGAATATTTGGTGTTTAAAAAAAAATATATATATAAATAAAAAAACAAAGATCTTGAATTTCAAAAATGCAGACCATGATGTCAGTCATTATCCTGCCACATCATCTCCCTTTAAGACCTGCACTTTAAGATTCATTTACAAACTGCGAGTTATCTTAACATAATAATAATAATAAAAAACAATAAAAAATAATATCTTCTCTAGTCTTTTATTACTAAATCTATTTGTTTATTTTTTTATTTATTAGACATTTAACAAAAGCAAAAAAGGCCCCTAATATTTGATTGATCTATTCTTCCCCTATTTTATGTCTTATTTTACTTTAATTTATTATATATATATATTATTAATTTTGATGGCTTACATTGTCGTCATTTGTAAGTCGCTTTGGATAAAAGCATCTGGTAAATGACTAAATGTAGATGTATGTCAACCGAAATATTTGCCACAATGTCCCAATTGCCTCATGAATGATGCCAAATGCTACAAAGATATAAATGCTGGTAAATCTACACATATTGCTTAAACTCATTTATGTTATATAACCAACGGGAGTCAAATGAACAGACAAATCTGCTTCAGCTTACAACCGGCGTGTGCCATTGGGGCTTGGCTGCATAATTGCTGCCTGCAGCTAAATTTGCCATTGCCTTCCCTCACGGGTAAAGCCCAAACATCGAGAGGCCCGCCTGGTTTCAGACCAGTAAATAAGACTGAATGTCAGCATGGCGTCACCACAGAACGACGGGACTTTACTGACCTTCTGAGAGGCCGACCCAGCATTCCGAAGTCCTTCTGCCTGTCCATTTTCTCCTCTCTTCAGGGTGTGACGACTCCACGCTACTGAGCCAGATACAGGAGCTCCACAGCAGTCATTGAGTCATTGGCTACAATACACCAATCTGTCTGTGGGAAAAAGAGAGAGAGAGAGAACTGATATAGATGAAGACAAAATGACTGTCAAAGCACTTGAGCAGTGTATCGCGTTCTCTTATATTTACACAGCTAAGGGTAATGGATTATATTCAAGACAAAACACTGACTGAGCGCACAGACACTCTGTCTGTTTGCTGAGTGCAGCCCAGTGTTGAGAAATGGTGATTGTTCTTCATTCATCAGCTCTCGAGAGTTGGAGAGACAAATGTGTGAGATAAATGACAGGCTTTCCTCGGCTTTAGAGTCAAAGTGGTCCCGAATTACAGAGTGATAATTTTTGTGTTGGCCGCTATATGTTCTAGCTGTGTAATTGTCATACAATGAGCTACAATGTTCAGGAGAGACTAATTTACCAGTCATTATGGTGGAATAACACAAACAGAGAAGCTCCAAGGTTTTCTACAATAAATAGAGAAGTGCTACGTAAAATTACTTGTAAAATTAGGTGTAATTACAAAGAATGTTTAAAAAAAAATAATAATAAATAAATAAATAAAACTATGATTGTGGCAGAAATCATGATTTCAATTAATTCCCTTGATACTGTAATCACTCTTACATTCACATTAGAGAATTTGCATATAAATTAGGGTTGCAAATTTAACATGTTAATTTCGTGTTATTAATTATGCATTAAAAGTAAAGCATTTCTAAAATTAATGTCATTAATCAGTTAGTCATTAGCTCTTTCTTTCAAAAACATATTAACAAAACAAATACTATCCAACCCCAAACATCTGAATGGTAGTATGCATAAATTATCAATTAATATTAATAGAAATGTTATGATTAAACATACAGATACCAAATACAACTGCTGCAGGTCAACGGCTAAACTGTACCTTCACATTGGCCCTCTGAGCAGCATAAAAATACAATTCCAATTATTCCCAGAAAGTGAGCAACGTGACAATACTAGCACGCTCCCAGCCATTAAAATCTTTGTAGCTGTCACTATACGTTTACACAGTTTGAGCCCTGCAGTTCAGCGCGAGTTCACTGAGTTCTGGACTTGCAAATGCAGTCCTTAAAATCAACATAGCTGTCTCTACCGCAGATAAATATCTCATTTACACCTCACTATATTGGCTGTTAAACCGACTGCACTGCAAGCGAGCGGCACCACATGTAACACATTCAAAAGAATTCCAAATTACCAATGGTTCAGTCGGCTTTGGTTCTAAAGCACTTAAATGTCAGGTGATGTTTCGCCAGTGCTCAATTTCACGTGCCATCGCGGACCGAAATGAAACATGAAACACAGATGTGTAGATTAGATTGCTTATAGCTCACTCATTAAGGCCCAGAGGTTATTAATCATAGCAAATATAGACAGGTTTAAACGCTTCCGATTGGCCGTTAAATTCATGTGCATGACTGACGTGTCTGTGATTGGTTACAGTGAGCGTGATTTCACCAAGTACAAGATGTTACTGGATCAACATCCTTGTTGATCCTGGAACAACATTTCAATCAACCAATCAGAATTAAGGTTTTAGGCTTATAATCTTGGTTAGGTGCTTCTACAATAATCAGCTATCATTTCCCACTGATTCTCGGCATACATTTTTGGTAGGGGTAGGTTTAAGGGTAAGGATTGGGATAAGTTTATATTTTTGGACAGTAATGTTAATCCAGGATCATGTCTTACTTGGCAAAATCACAGTGACAGATTGGTTACATAGCCCAACACCATCTCAAATGCATTCCCAGTTTAGCTTAAATGAACACTTTTTCACACAAATTATGAATACAAGGCAAATTATTAGTTTACAAAGGTTTATTTTTGAGTGGTTCCATGCACAATACCATGATTTAGGCTCAAAACACTTTATAATAGCGCATCGTTTGTAAAGTGATGCATTTTGATGTTTGCATCACATAACCAGCTTCATACGTAGAGTACTGTATATAACCTTTCTAGCATAGTAAACTTGCTTTTAAGCGCACCTGGTACAACATTACATTGTGAAGTGAGTCCTGTGAAACACGAGTCATTATTAAAGGGTTTAAAGATTTGAATAAGCAAAATAAAACGGCACAGTTGCTTCAGGAAATGTGTTTTTATCTCATGTTTGCTTTCGTTAATCCTATCAGTTTTATTGTAGGCGTTTTTTCAAACACGATTAACCTTTTAGAGCCATTCACCATTTCATTTCCAAATGGCCTCAAAACATACAAGAACCAATGTAATAAAATATTGCCATGTTCATATTCATCTGTTTCATCTAAAAAGAAGCATTTTATGATTTTAGTGCTTTTTCCCAGTTCTTTTTTTTTTTCAAACAAAAACATAGAGGTACAAACTTTAGCTGCAGAAATTGTTACGCTTATTTGAATGTTGTGTGCATTACACAAGTGGATCAACGTGCAATGCAACTTTTACAATGAATACAGCCATAACACAGATAAGACCAACCATTAGAACAAACGCATTAATAAAAAAAAGCATTTCAAGGATAGAATGATACAGTCTGTCCAAAGGCAGAGCAAATGTTTAGATGTTACATCAGAGAAATCTGTGACAGTAAGTGAAGGGAAATGTTATGCATTTGAATAGTCCCTACTGAGGTTTTATTATTCTTTTTTTTTTTTCCCCAAGGAAATATGCTTTCATTAAAGCCAGTGAGAACTGTTGGGTCACGTTGGAAAATCTGCACTTCTTGACTGCAATTGTGTAAGCCTTGAAATTCAAAAGCTGAAGCAAAATCCCCTTTGAGCACCTCAGGGATTGGAGCTGAGGAGACGAGAAACCTTCAAAAATCACTTCATTTGCCATTTCTATCAGCATCTGACTTTCTGACCTATGAATAAAAATGCAGAAACACTCTCTAGTAGGCTCGTATTCTATTGTCTAATGCATACAGAGTTGTTAAAATGCCGTCAGTATGGAATAAAAGTAATGACCAGAACATACTGATTTCAAGGTCATGCTACAAGCTTAGACTGTTACGTTGAGTTAATTAAACAAGATGCTGCCCAAGTGAGTATTTAAAATAAGAGTAAAACACAAGATGGTTGTTTTTCTAGACATCCGAATGGATCTTTTTCATGTTTGCTTCAGACATCCCTGGTTTTCTTCCCCATCATTAGATCTTCAGATTGCAAATGAGTCACATCTTAGAAAATGCCAAACTTTCATCAGACGCAGCTACTGAGCTGAGAAACGACACCGTACCGCAATACGTCTGCGTACACACTAGCATATGCACACACATACACATTTCTTCACGACATTGCTGACTTCTCAGGCATGACATCAAGGAATCGCTTCGTATAAAATCTTTCCATTCCGATAAAAGCGAAACGCTTGTCCAAATAAGTCCAATCTGGCAACCTGAGCGAAGGAAGGCGAGTGTACGAGAGGCGCGATCGGCATCAGTGCACTTCTCCATTCCAAACAGGCCTGCTGTCGACAATTTAACAACAAGCATGCGTCAGATCTCTGCGTTGTTAGCGTTCTAACTTCTCAAGCATTGCTCTGTGATTTATATAACATAACACGCAAGGACAGGATATTTACATTTCTTTATGTCGGGGCTTTTACCCAAAGCGACTCAAATGAAGATTGCCAATGCAGGTGCATATCATAAAGAGCGAATGCCTTTGTGAAACAAACACACTTAACACATCCACAAAGGATATCTGAGGAAAGAGGCTTTATTTTGTTGGATTTGTCAGGTATCAATGAAAGATACAATAGTCTCTGTAGAGCTGAATCAATTGATTCAGCTTGTTTGTATTCAGATTCATTTGGATATATTCCAGTTGGAATCTTCATTATGCTTACATATAACAGAAATGGCCTTTCTTTAGACCATCCTGCAAAAAGCTTTCTAAATTGGTACATTATAAAAATATTGGTTAAAAACACATTAAGGTTGAAACAGTGTATTTAGCAGATGCAGTAATCAAGACAAAGGCAGCTGCTGAGGTTATCTGTCTGTCTGAATCATTCACTAAAAGAATCAGCTAAAAATGCTGGTAGCTGGTAAACGAATGCACTGCATGTTTGCTGGGATTATGATTTTTAGAAACAACATTGAACAGTTAAAATAAAAATTGTGATAGATCTTAAAAAGAATGTCTGTTTGACACAAATAATAGCTAATAGTAAAAAAGTTTTGTTTTCTGAGTTAATAGGATCATGTGATGTTGCTAAAAAGAACACTATTTTGTATATTTGGTGTAATGGAATGTGTTTAAGCAGTTTAAAGCGCAAAAAACGAATTATCCACAAACTGTACATTATTGTTTCTCCTCTAATCCCCGCCTCCTGAAATGGGTCGATTTGTACAAAGCTCACCATTCTAAGAAACAAGGTGTGCTCTGATTGGCCAGCTATCCATTACACTGTTATTGGCCAAATATTGGAAGCATGTGACGGAAATGTTACGCCCCTGTGACACACAAATAATAAAACGCATTGCAAATTATTTGTTTTATCCAGTGGAGATATAGTTACTAATTGTCATGACTGAGTTAATGACGTCGTGTTGCATCACGCCTCGTAAACATGACACCATGTTTGCATTTGTCTGGAACAGTGTTTGAAACACAACTTAACACTGATGTCTAGTCGTGTCCTCTTTTGGAAGCACAAACAAAGTAGTTTGACCCTCACAATGACACACAGCGCCTCCAGAACATGGCGCCCGCAGCAACACTACAGCCAGAATAATAGCTCCGCCTTCTTTCTTTGTGGAAACATTTGGGCATTTTGTTGGAAAATAAGCCCACTCTGTGACGGAGAAAAGTGGAGGCATGTCTAAACGAGTCATTTTGGAGGGGGGGGGTGGACAAGTCATAACTTTTACAAACAATATCTCTCTCAATGTCTGTGTATACACATAGATATATTATGCGAACAAAAACTTTCATTTCAGATGCAAGTAATCATGATTAAGCATGATAGCACTTAATAGTTTACATTATTACTGTTTTAATTGTATGTTTGATCAAAAAAATTAAGCCTTCACCAGGAGAAGAGTCTTTTAAAACAAATAAATCATACATGGTAGTGTTACTATTATGTCATCCAACCGTTCAAGAAGGCTAACACAAATGTGTATTATTGTAGTATAATATATGATAGATAAACCCGGTTCTTGTGATTAGGCCATATACCGAGAATCTGCCTATTCTATTCTCAGTGGTCCAGTTCATACTATATCATCTGAATCCTCTGAACGTTCATCCGCTGCTAATGAGGTTATTATAAGAATGGATGTATAAATGTGCTGGAAAGACCCCTTATCTATGATGTCAGCCATTTTCCCTGCTTTTCTATCACTCGTAAGAGCAAATCCAAAATGAACTGAACGTTGGATTGGCATAGAAACAGTACTCACTTTGGCTGCGATACGGTTCACATGCAAATAAGGCCAGATTAGAGCAGGGGTTGCAGGCTTTGTGACCTGAGACACTGAAGCAGCTGTCCGGTCAACAGCAGCAAGCCCTGAGAGAGACAAATGAAGCGAGATTGGGAGGATGAGAGAGTGATAGATAAGAGGAAGAAATCTCAGAGCGAAGGACATCAAGAGTCACTACTGTTTCTAAATATGTTAACAGTTTTAAAAGTGCAAGTTAGAGTTCGGAAGTTGCTTCCGCAACATTTCATCTGACCACAATCACAAACTCACATGACTCTGGGCAAAGCCCTGATTAAATCACAGTGCATTGTAATAAACACGCAAACACTCCAACCTTTCCATACAACAACCTCCCCTCAGAGATCACTCATTTAATGACTAATTAAGTCAACAAACACAAGGAGAGCTCCATAACAAACTCACCGATTTGCTCTTTATCAGAGCTCTTTGGAAATAAAAATGACACTCTAGATCTCAATGCTGCAACTCAGAAATAAAAAAAAAAACTACATGGAGAAAACACACAAAGAGAAACCAATAAGATATCGAATTGCAGTTAAGCAAATAATCACGTATTAAGGATATCAAAATAAACTGTCTTAAAAAATGTATACTTCTAAAATCTTGTTTTGAAAGGACGGTTCAGTTAAAAATGTCTTACTTCTTACTTTGGAAATATTCTGAGAAATTAGAACATTTTGGGAATTTTATTTATTTGTTTGCTTTAATCACTTACAAAAAAAAAAAAAAAAAAAAAAAAAAAGAGCATGAAGTAAGGTTAAGTAAAATATTTAAATTTTACAGTCGATTTTTGAACAATCCTTTGCCTTAATGCCTCATTAAATATATTAAGCATGCTATAATAATACTGCACTATGCTATGCAATACTATATTAATTAACTGTAATATGATTAACTATACTACAATATGCTATACAAATAAATAAATAAAAAATATTCAACCAGTAATCTTAAAAAAAGTCTTAAAACAGTACAATTAATACTGTATATTAGCACTATGGGGTCGTTTCACATAAAGGCTCATGAAAGCAAAAAAAAAAAAAGAAAGTGAGAGTGGAGGGATGGAAAGTCTATCAACCTGACACAGTTTTATTTCTCCTTAATGGAGTTAAAAGTGTCAAAGATTCTCACAAATTGCATGCAGCGAAGTGCATTAATATACAGTATTACACACGAGTTTGAGATCTCACAAAATGTTTACATTTATGCATGTGCTTTAATCCAAACATTGCATTCAGTCTCTGCAGTCAAACACATGACCTTGGCATTGCTAGCAAATATCTACTGTTAAAATCAGGCAAGTACAGATCGTTTAATACACTATCTGTAATTGAATGCACAAATGAACAGTCATTTGCATCTGTGCTCTGCGTCAAAAATGTTACATTTTTTATAATATTTAATGATGCTCATTTATAACAGCTTTTTGAACAGTTCGTAGTAAGAATGAATGCAACAGCAATCTCAAAAAACAAAAAAAAAACCTCTTATTAAATGCTTTCTGCATGCAGAAACAGCCCAAAAGTAATCTTTAAACAAACCATTTTCCCCTCAGAATTAAAAACAATGAATGCTAACTTTGTTTTCCATCATGTGCACCACATACACACATTGATTTAATATTTCATTTGGCATTGAAGCAAATATCAAGCCGGCTAATGTTTGTGCACAGCTGGCCGATTCTGATCTATCGTGCAACACGCCAGGAATCTCAAACTTCCTCGAATGAGAGGTAAACAGAATCATTCAGCACTGAACTCAAGTATTAATGCTACACCTGTGGTTTGTTCAAACCAGAAAGAGATCTGCAGCCTGCTTTCTTTGTCAACTAAAGCTCGTATTGATTACAATGCAGTATATGCGCAGTGTTTCAGACTTTAGTAGGTATAAAGATGAAACGCTCTCAACTCCAGGAGAGGTTTTCCATTAGAGTCAGAGTTCTTTCTGTACAGATGCATCTTTTGTACCATCTCCTTGATACAAGCCTTCAGCATGCCTTTCATTTTGCATCAGAGATTGAAAGACAAAATGTAGAGAAGGAAAGCGGCGAGAGAACATAATCGAGCAACAAAACGGAAAGCGCCTCTGTGTTGAGGTTGGGTTTGGTTAGTGTATTTTGACGGTTTAATTATGTACCGTTCGTGTCAGGAATCCAGCGAAGCTTTTGCGTTTGCTGCTTGATTCCAGCAACTGATTTCAGACAACTGTCACCGGAGAGATCAGATGAGTTCAGTCAACTGCCAAAAAAATCTCTATTGAGAGAGAGCGCATCAAAAACAGCAGAACTCTATTCAAGAGTTCACGCTTCCTCATAATCAAGAAGGATACAGTTTAGCATATTTGGCGTGCTGTCCAGCCGGGCGACCCGGGAGGTCGGCGGACACCGAACCCTACTGGCTTGAACCCTAGCCAGGGCTAGAGCTCGGCATCTGGTTTGGTCCTTGCATGCCCCCCAAAAAAGCTAGAGAAGGACAGCAGCCGGATGCGAACCCCCCAAAAGCGCTGTAAGAGGATGCTGGACAGGTCAGCAAAGGGAATTCCCCTCCCTAGCCCCGCATAGTTTTTTCTACCATACTGCCTCCGCAGAGGTCCTTTGTCTTAAACTTTCCCCCCTTCAAGCTTTTCTCCTTCTAACCTCCGCAGAGGTTCCTAATCTCAAGCTTCCCCCTTCACACCTCCGCAGAGGTACTTTTATCTTAAAAAACTATCCTTCGTCCTTCCCCACCACCGCAGAGGTCCCCATCCCATAGCTACAATCCAGGCAAAACATTAAAATGTCTTTCGAAATGGTCATAAAAAAGCCCCCAAACAGCATTCAACATCCAAACAGCAGATAAAATATACCTAAAACCAAGTTGAGAACCTGATCAAATGAACCTGCAGTTTGTGATCTGTGCAACTGGGTGGTCATAGCGGTAGGTGTTTAGGAGAGATTTGATGACAGAGAGCAAGAGATAAACCAGCGTATTGACCTCCTGGAGAGATCCTGCCCGCTTGAAGAGCGTTTGCCAAAACTTTATAATCTTCAAAAGAGCTGAGGCCTCGAAAACTACACACACCTTCACTTGCAAACATGCCTTGAAGCTTTCTTTATATTATCAGTATCATAAATGAAAGAGCAGTACCCTGGGAAACTTTGATCTGAGTATGAATGCACTAAAGTGGAACATCATCAAAGCAATTTGTGCCATTTAAAGTAGTACCATAAAATAAACATCTTGTGTAAAGCCTGATGGATTTTTTTTTACATTTTCTGCTCATGCTCTCCTTGAAAAAGCACCAGGATCTGTCAGCAGGACTGCATCAGACAGAAAAACACCCAACGGGATCTCAGACACTACTGTAAAAGTTCAGAAAATCACAAACCGGCTCATGCATCGCAACATTAGGCCCATTCCCATTTTACAAATCTAGATGAGATCTTCATCCAAAGTGTGTTTTCAAATGCTCTGATGTTGGGAGCAATGAAGAGCCAGCGTACTCCCAAAATCAATCTCCTGTGGCAGAGCATGAGTGCGAATCCAGCAGCAGGGCATGTATGTGTGGTTTTAGTCATAATGAGTCCTTATAAATAAAGAGAGAGGCAGACTCTTGAATGCTGGGTGAGCAAATCTCTAGTGGGACTCTCCATCAGAAATGAATCCCAGTTCAGAGAGCTGCCACCGTCTCCTCCATCACGACACTTTCACTGTAAGTGCTCATGAAGCTCCAGCACACCACATTGTTCCTGTCCCCTGATCCCTGCTATGTACTATGTGAAAATGTACAAGTGAGGATTGATTTAAAAATATCTTCTGGTTGAATGGAAAGGACAGGGGAAGAAAAGTCAGACTGAATGAGGCCATGACAAGGTGGACGGGGACACATGGATGGACAGAGAGAGAGAGAAAAGGGGGAAGACTGGATTGTGAAACCTTAGAAACAATGTTAGCAAGAAATGTAGAGATTCTGATTATTTTTCTCCCTCCTAATCCATACAGTCAATGAAAACCAATGTTGTTTTGGACTATAATGGCTGATGACCAGTGTTTTGGACCTGACTGAGTGGACAAAAGCACCAGGCCACATGGACATTTTTAAATTCTGGTTCTGTATTATGATGAATGTATCATTTATATATTTATGTATTTGTTTCAGTACAATGAAAGTCATTGAAGAGCATTTTTCAGTCAAACGATGCAGATATATACGTACATACATACAATTATTTATTTCATTAATTTATTGATTGATTGCAGATTTCATCATTATATATGTTGATGTATACTACATCACACTACTTTAAAGACAGTAAAAACCCATTCATAACAATTGCTGAATCGTATTTTACACAATGAATAATATGAGATTTAAAGGGATAGTTCACCCAAAAATGAAAATTAGATGTTTATTTGCTTACCCCCAGGGCATCCAAGATGTAGGTG
>JAUMHQ010000081.1:878804-898133 GCA_032361165.1 Enteromius paludinosus | reverse complement strand
GATCGGTTGTTGTGAGAAACTGAACAGTATTTATATAATTTTTTACCTCTGACAGACAACCATGTCAAAACCGTCTCAGGCTTCCCTGTGTATGCGCTTTGGCGTAGATTACGCAAACCCCGGAAGTGATCTGTTGTGAACTCGCGCTTTGGAGACGGAAACGCCGAATACGCATGCGCGCGAACGCCAGAAGTGATCTGTTGTGAATAGTGTTTGTGAAAAGGTCCACCCATCTAACCATCAGGTAAAATTGCACATTTACCATCAATTCAGAACAATTCTGCACCAAAATAACCTTTAATTTCTAAGGTTAGTTCTTATATAAAAAGGAGATGGCATTTATTAATTTATTTAACTATAAAGGATAACTTGACTTTAGAAGCACCTTTCCACAACTTTTTTTTTCAAAAGTGAGTAATCCTTTTTTAAATTACTCATATCATTATTGCTTTTCATTAGACACTGCGTTAAAGTGGAACAAGTGAAAACATGAGTAAAAAATAAATAAATAACCGTAAATGTCACAGAAGAGATATATCAGATGAAGGTCACTGCAGATTTTTCAGGCACTTTGCAAATGCAAGTAATTTACAAAAACGTGCAAAACAACAGAATCCAACCTTTTCACATCACCCAATAAATGTTAGGTTACAGCATAGTGCCTTCTTTAAATCATTTCATTATTGTCAAAGGATGTCTCCTTATATTCAAAATGACATGCTCAATGGAAAAATGACATATTTTATATGCATTTTAAGAAGAAAAAAAAAACGAGCAGCAGGCTGAAGAAGAGAGAGAGAGAGAGCTGGTTCTTAGTTCAAAATGATTTCACCTCCACCACTTTATAGAGGCTTTATATTTACAGCACATTTTATCAGTGTCATAAGGATGATGGGTGAGGCCCGAGGACAAAGAGCGGGCATCAAACGCTGAGCGCCGCGGACACAGAGCTTCACAGTGTGCCCTGAACTCTATAAAAGCAGATCACACACTGAGTCCAGAGACTCCGGCCGAGAGAGTTAAGCAGACTGATGGACAGATAAATGGGAAATGGGAGAGGAAAAATATTCATGGGGCAAAAGAATTGGTCTTTGGCACAGCAGGCAGAAACACGGCAGAATCCATTGGAGAGCGATATGAAAAGTTCACATCATCTCTCTGAAATCATTGCATTCGGACGTCAATGTAGAGCCTGGCTGGAATGAAAGCAGCCAGAAACACCATCAACAACAACCTCGTTTATACAGTGTCTAATTACACATGAGGGTTTAACTGAACCAGCCACATCTTTCCATCCTCTAGCACTGTTATTTGGTCCTGGACACAGCGCCAGAGGCTTAATGTCTGTAATCATGTGGCCGTATCCATTCATGGCCTCTGTTGTTATGAATGACCTCCAAAACAGAGACTGAGAGAGCAGTTTTGAACAGGAGTTCAATCAGTCTTTTATTGTCAGCCAAACACCATTGAGTTTTAACCCTGCTGGAATGCTACGAGTCATTCTATCCACTCAGAGCTCGTCGTTAGCTTCTCCAAGCCGCTTAAATGCCAAACATGGGGCCTGTTCCATAAAACAAGTTTACCAAATAAGCCAGGTTTACTTCAGTTAGTCTGTCGTTTGATTTGGTTTAAAATAAGTCAGACTAATTAAAACAAGCCTGGCTTAGTTGGTAAACTTGTTTTATGGAACAGGCCCCAGGTTTTCTTTGTTATGTTTGAAAAACCCCCCCCAAAAAACAAGTCAAGGACTCATCCTTCTCTATAAAGCAGCTGTTCTACTGCTAAAATGCAGTCAATCAATTGAATGTCCTGTGAGTTCGATGTGTTCCTATAGGTCAATGTATTTTGTTGACCCTGGACCAACATTTAAATCCACACATTTAGTCTTGAACATTTCCCTTCCCTTAAACCTAATCTTACCCATGAGTAATGACTGACACCGATGCGCGAGCACCAAACACTGATTGAAAGCCTCAGTTCTATAAATGGGTTCTTCACATCTGATTGGTTCATCGCAATGTTGTTCCAGGGTCAACAAAGATGTCGATCCAGGAACACACTGAACTCAGCAAAATCAGGTCCTGCTGGATCCATCTGTGAGCGTGATTTCACCAAGTACAAGGTGTATCTTAATCAACATTTCATCATATTTGAGGGATAATTTTACAGGAAATATTTGTTTTAGGCTTATGATCAGGATAAAGTGCTTCTACACCCTTGTTATTTTATTTTAGGTGGGGTTAGGCTTATGGGTAGAGTTTGGGACAAGTATTTATTTCTGGACAGTAATGTTGATCCAGGATCATGTCTTACTTGGGAAAATCACGCTGAGCTCGATCGATCAACATTTTGTAAACACTACACATATTTTCAGATTTCTTCTAGATATCTTTGTTTTAAGTAAATCGCCTTTGGATGTTTCAACCAGGCTAAAATATACATTTTAATTTGACATTTTATTATTGTAGGATTAAAAAAAAAAAGAAAACAAAAAAGATTGATAGACAGATATATTTAAATTGTATTATTTTTATTCTATGTATAGTACAGTATTTTATTTTTTAATATTTCAGGATTTTTCTAAAATATAGTTTATCGTCTTTCTTTATGATATCAAAAGCTAAACAAAACAAACAAACAAAAAGTAGGGAATAAAAGAGATCCACTTTGTCCTATCCATTTTTTTTAAGCTTTTGAAATTTCTTTTCTTTTCTTTTCTTTAATTTTTTTTTTTTTTTTTCACTTTAAATTTAAAGTTAATAAATCATCTTGTTCAATGTAACTGGATGAGCAGATGGCTTTGGTTAACCTAGTAAAGTCCTGACTGCACAAAAACACCTTGAACTCTCCAATCACCTTATTCCAGCAAGAAACCCACCCATTTATACTGGAGCTTGTTAATTCTGCACTGGGCTGGAAGTTTTCCTTCATGTCACACATAAAACCCTTATTACTGGCAGGCTGCTGACCCCTCTAACAATTCTTTATGTGCATCGGACATGACACATTCCTGCAATTATGCTACAAACGTCCTTGTTTCAGAGTTCGAGCCTGGAGTTTAATCAATTCTCATAACTGCTTTGACTGCAGTCAATTAAAGAGCCTTCACAGCATCCAGGCCAGGGAAAGAACACAGAGAGAAGAGACGGGATGCTGGCTAAATTGGGAAGAGGAGAGAAAAAGTCAGTGTGAATGATGGAAATGATGGCGGGAGAGAGAGAGAGAGAGTAAACAGAGGATGCTTCGGCTCACTCTCCATCACATCCAGTGTGTTGCAGGCTAACGCTGAAAATCCTCGCTGGAATGAGGCTTTGAGCTGCGCCGGCTGCTATTTTTAGCTGGGGAAGTGTCTGTTTTTGAGTGTGGGTATGCGCGTGTGTCAGAGGAGCGATGTCTGTTGTCTGCTATCCTGCTATGCTGGGGATATGTGTGAAAAGAGGGGTTATGGACCAATTACTCGGAGAGAGCAGGTAGAGAGAGAGAGGCTGCTAGGAGACAGATGGGCTCTGATCTAACCCTATCACTGCTGGACCACTGTTTGTGTTAATACTGCAACACAGGCGCTGTCAAACCATGGTGAAATATTCATCAAAGAACATCTTATATTTCTTTCCTCATGTGTGCAGATATGCAAAGTTCGGACACTCTTGCTCAGTCTTTAGTGTTGATAAAGTCTGCTAACAGCAGATGGGAATATTTACATGAGCCTAGTTAAAAATCACTAAACCCATGCTAAGACAAGCAGCAACCATTTTTATTCTGAGCAATACATCCATCCTCTAGATATATGATCTCTGCCAACAATATTACGGTAATTTAGTTTATCCTTGTTGTAAGAGCAGAGACTATAGCATTCTCATATTTGACAAACGGGCCAAAATAAAAGCTTCTTCACTGTAGATTAGACTTCCCACAAGTCTGCAATCTATCAATTATGTTTACCATCAAACAAGCCATTTAAATAAACCCCAAATGACTTTAACTAGGCTGTGTTATAAACTAGGATCAGACCGCCTCTGATTTAATACATATTTCAAACGACAGTCAACCTCGCTGACGTGATGCCATCAAACTCTCCTGTAAAGCCTTCTGCACTCAGTCTTGCTCTTTCTCTCTACCCGAGACTCTTGTGCCAGCGCTCAATGTCACATTTACAGCACAGGACCGATTCTGGGTAACTCATCAAATTACAGCCGCTCTGATGACAGACCGCTGGCTCCGCTTCAGCTTCGGCCCACTGCAGAAACACAGCTGATTAACACAGACTGACTCGTCATAGACGCTCAACCAGGGAAGCCCACCAAAGAAAATATTAAACACGGTAACTGCAAGCATCTCACAATGGCTAGTTTACATTTAGCAATTATTATATACATTTTTTACCTTTACAGGATTACTTCCAATTGTGAGTTACAGTACAAAGTTAACATTTCAAGATTTGAAGATCTATCTTGCAATTACAACTTTTTTTCTCAGAAGTTTTACATTAACAATTGTGAATAATAAAGTAAGAACTGTGGGATATAGACTTGTAATTCCAACACTGTCTCATGACCAATTCTTACGAGGTGGAAAATTCATACTAATTTGGGGCACTCGGGGTTCGGGCAGGGGGCCAAGCTCTGTCCAACCCTCGCTGCCAAGGGGCTAAAATCCCTAGGGTTTGGAGTCCGCCGAGCTCCCAGCCCTTTCCCCGGACAGCACACCAAACACACTTTTCTATTCATTCTATCCATGAGTTCAAGTCTGATTTGGCAACTCATTAAATACGTACCATTGAGCAAACATCTTATTTATTTGTACGAATTACCCATTTGGAAAATATGTATAAATTAGCGTGAGACTGGGCTTGCAGTTCTGACTCTTTTTCTGACACTGTGTAAGAACCGTGGGGCTTTTTTTTCTCAGAAATGAGATTATCTTGCAAAATCAAGTTTATGTCTCACAGTTCTGAGGAAAAAGTCAGAATTGCAAGAAAAAACTGCATAATTGTAAAATGTAAATGTATCTATCTGAGATTATTTCTTATTTCAGAATTATTCTTATTTTTGCAAATTTATTTTTGAAATTTAAAAGTGGCAATTATCTCGTTTTATTTTTATTCGGTGGTGGAAACGTTTTTTCATACTCATCTAATCCCGCAGAGCAATATTCCTCCGGCTGAAACGAGGTAGAATCTGCCTCAAAGTGTCCTGGTTAGAGTAATTGTTCTGCTTTGATGGAGCGGTGAAGTTTCTCTGGAAAGTTCTTTCACCGGCCTGTCGGGCGAGTGTTTAGTGTAAGAGATCTGTGGCATGCGCATGGCTACTCTGGGATTGTCTGGCTGGTAATGATTTCAGCTGGCGCCGTTTGTTGAGCTGACACAGGCAAACATCATTTTTCCCCATCTCTCTGGGATAGTCAACATCCCAATCGGAGGAGAACAGCGCAGAAGGAGACGGAGCCAGTACAAGCCTCGGATTCCCTTGAAAGCACACCATTTGAGTTTTGCTGTTCACTCTAGCTATTCTAACTCTTCCAGTGCGGCCTAAATGTCAGCTCACATTGAGAGTGATGCAGAAAAATGCACATATTGCATGGGCTACACCTCTGCCTGCTACAACACGCACAACACTTTTTTGTCACCTGCTTTTTCGCTCTCGCTGAGCTTCTTTCTGCTTTCCTGCAAATGGCGCTGCAGGATTTTCAGATGTATTCAGTAGCAGCTGTTCCACAAAACGCACGGCAGGAAGCTCATCTGCTCCTCCTGTCAGTTTAGACTCTCACAGCTCTCAAATACGGGCAGATATCAACCTCAAGAAAAGACGAGGAAAAAAATATGTACTGTAACTCTTTACTTAAAGCTTTTAAAGTATAATGGATTGCAAAAGTAGTTACTTGTGCACTGTAATGCAACTCATAATGCATTGTATGATCTCCTCATGGTGAAAATCTTACAACACAATGTGTTGAAAAATTAACCCTTGGGACATAAAATGGCTCAACATTTAAGAAATGCATTATCGAAAATGAAATCAAAAGGTAATGTAGCACTGCTCGTCACACACTGGCTGAACGCTGATGAATCTGAAGAGAAACCACATTCAAACACAATCACAAAGAAAAAAAAAAGAAAGAAAAGTGTCATTCGATCCAAATGAAACTTTAGATACTTTTCTAAATCTAATGCAATGGCATTCAAGCAGTTTGTGCGTTTCTATTCATACGTTGTGTTTGTGTGCCAATTGTTTATTTGGCAATACACGGTAGTGACTGTACCTGACTGTACTGAACAAGAATTACTCACATTAACGGGGTGTTGATGCAGTAATGTGAATAATAACGTGTCGATGAAGAAATCTGCCAAAAAAAAAAAGAGACAAAAAAGCGAAGAAAATGGCAGATTGCAGAGCAAAATGGCCACCTCCTGAAAGCCCAAGAAAACACCACAATCTGAGCTTTTTTTTTTCCTCCCATCGACTGCTTTTGTCCTATGACATTCTAACGAAGTGAATGCTATCGAAAAATTCATCTTGAATCTCAAGAGCAGCCAATTAGCCAGCGAGGGCCCTCAACATGTTAAAGATCTGATAACACCAACGCGCTCGCTCAAAGACGCAGAGGAACGATAGAAATCTGTTCTTAGATCTTTCTTCAGCCTCATGTGAACCGAACAAGATGACCCTCTTTCAGGGCTCCCCTTCTTTTAATGGGCTCAAAAAACACCCGAACATCGCCTAGGGCTTTCTGAGCTGCCTTCTTCACGATGCAATATACTGTATAGATATGAGTTGTGCTGTTAATGTGTGATAATCAGCGCTGCTTCAGAGACGGGTGTGGTTTTGAAAGGTAGATGTGACTGTTTGATGCTAGAGGCTCTCCTGTTGTTCTTTCATTATTAATGCATCCTTTTCTTGATTTATTTATCAATTCCTCCCTTCATGGCCCGGGCTACACAGACCCCTTAACATACACGGTGGCTGCCAGACCTTATTAAAGGTGACATCTTTTAAGAATCCTTAAAGCTCATTAGCAATCGCGAATGCAATCTGTTAAGCATAGGAAATGTCTGTTTTCATACTCTCTGACCTCTGTTAGCATGTCACCGTCACAATACTGTACTGCCTCCATGTTCTCTTACTCTTTTGGAGTGATATTTAGAGAGGCTTATAATTAAGGATTGAGCTTTTTAATCACACAGGTGTCCTTCTTTCTATTTTTAGCGCTGTGGTTCGGTTTTATGACAATGGCGGTAAAGATACTGATAGATCTAGCTTATCAGATCATTCTGAATAGAGAGATGATGAAATCGTGTTTATTGCTGGGCTTATTTAGATGCATAACATCGACATCATAATAAAAGGGCTGTCAATTTGCATGCTAATTTAGAGTGATTGGTTATTTAAAAAAAAACATGAGAAAAGGTAACTTAATTATTTATACATACAAAGGAATTTATCTATCAACTGAGCAAATCAAGCTTGAAGCCCCAGCTGCTGCTACCTGAAACAAACCTCGCCAAACCACACGAGTAATGAGATAATGAGCCGCTCGCTAACTCTCAGTCAAGATCATTTGGGACAAAATAAAAAGACATATGAAATAACTAAACTAAATATAACTTTGGATATCATAGGTTTAGGTTTAGACATGACTTAAGCAGCTTTTATCATCTTGCAAAATTGTTTTGTTAAGAAAAACTAATTTATATATATATATATATATATGAGAGAGAGAGATTGATGGATGTGCTAAGTTTTTGATGATTTGAAATATGCAAAATTACTAAAAAAAACCTTAAAAAAAACAAAGTAACTAATATTTAAATTCCAATTTAAATGAGTTAAATGAAATTACTAAAACAAAAAAATACCATAATAATAATAAAAACTAAATTCAAACAAAAAACGAATAAAAACTATGAAAACAAATAAAAAATAACTCACTTACTTTAAAAAGAAACAAAAAACACTGAAATATGAAAATAAAAACCTTTAAAAAATGCATAAATACTGTTACAGTATATTGTAGCATCAAACCAAACAGCTAGATAATTTCAATATAATAGATCAAAATGCAGAATTCACAAAAACTATAAACTGGTTCTTCAAATCTGATTGGATAATAACACGTCAAATTCAGCTTAAATCAGGTTCTGCAAGCTCGGACACTGAAAAAAAAATAAAAAAAAATAAAAAAGTGATGCTATTATAAAAAGCCAAATAGTGCATGATAAAAATTATATATACAAGTGTTGCATATGATTAATTTATCAAAACAGAATAAACAAATTATAAAAACAATAAATAAATAAATGAATCAACAGACAGCTATGATGAATTTTGACGTTCGGCCCAGTCTCTATCATTGTGAAGAGTATAACGTATGCCCATTTGAGCAGCACTTCATGTTTCAATACACTCAGGTTTTTAATGCTTAATTCAGAGATTCCTGTGCCATATGCTCTGTCATCATGTGTGTGGCATGTATATGTGTTGGTATGTGACAGTGTGACTATAAATAACAGACACTGTGAGCAGCAGAAAGCATGCAGTTCCATTCTCTGTCACATTTCTCTGTCAGATTTGCATTGAACCTGTCTAAACATCTGCAGCCCTGAAGGATCCGTGCATCAATAATGAACACTAGCACCAGGCACTTATCAATAATTACATCGAGCGCCCAAATTCAGTATTGGTTAAATATTCATCAGGGACAGCATTCAAAGGGACGTGGAGGGGAAAATTAAGGTCAAACTACAAAGTGTTACCCTGTCACACTAACTCATCTCAGTCTGTGAATTACGAAGAGAGCACATGGGCTCTGGAAAGCAGTGAGCATGTTCTCTGGACAGCGCTGAAGAACGAGCTGTAAATTGGAGTGATTCTATAAACAGCAGTGTGGGAGGCAGTCGAGCCAGAGATCTCCAGGGAACAAATAAAACAACACAACATCACGACAGCGTTGCAGACGATGCAACACGACTCAACGTACTGTAGTAGCATCCTAGCGTGATTAACGATGGACCTCCACTAATGCAACGCTCAGAGCCTTCAGATACACAAGTGTACTGTACGTTGCAAATTCAAAATTGCACTTAATTGGAAGCAATGCACAGACTGAATCTCGCCCGGCAACTGTAGTTTGCAAAATGAAAAATGAGCCAATTACAGATCACAAGTCAGTTTCGATATTTCAGTTGCATACCGTAGAAACTATTTACTTTCTTGTTTCTGGTCTTATTGAGTGCAGCAGTACAAAGAAAACAAACGTTTCTCGCAGTGTCCTCTGAATCCACTTTTCTTTCGGCTGACATCACGAGACCCTCGTAATTCTTCAGCCCCTCGCCTACAGCCATCTGTCAAACACAGAGCACTTTTCATGAACCAATCCATTCCCAATGGGGGAAAAAAAAATCAAGCATCATCCTTCATTTTCTTTCCTCATTGAATATCCTGTTTGACTGGATGTCGAATTTCAGAAAGTAAAATGCTTTGCGAGACAGGGTCTGAAATCAAGGGCTTCTTTGTAATGTTCGATAGGTTTCATACAATTTTTGTTGCATGAAATGAAATGTTTCGGCTCATATGATGCTTTCAACTACAGTTTTTAGAGTTTAGTACTTGCAGCCAGGGGTATTATCATTGTCTAAAACTGTTACTATTAAAAAAAAGAAAAAAAAAAAAAAAAGAAAAGTTAAAACAGAACAATAATTTAAAGTAACAATAACAAAAAATACATTTAACATGAATAGCATTAAAATAATAATAATGATAATAATAATAAAAAAAGCAGAAATAGAAAATGTAAAATAAAACCTAATTCTAAAATGTTAATAAGTTAAATAGTTTTTATTATCCAATCCAATATTTGTTTTTTGTTTCTTCTTCCTAATACATGCCGCTTGGATTTATTATGGCTGTGTTTTAGAGTGATAATGTCTGTGTGTTAGCTGAAGAGGTTTAATGAAAGTAATACATAAATATGCATATATACATGGAAAAGCCTGCTCAGTGGCGATATGAATATGCCCGCCGAATGAACTGACATATAAGCACAGCTCAAGGCTGCAGGAATTCTTTGCTTCTTTTTGTCTGGCTACTCACTACTCATTTCAGTAAATCTCATTCTCCTTTAAGAAATCTGGTTGCAGTGACTCACGAGGTTTAACCAAAGTCATTCTGCTGATTTCATTTCCCAACGCTCATTTTCGGAGCTGCAGATAGCAGAGTCATGTCATCCTCTTAAAACACAATGGTGCATTACCTGTTCGTCATTAGACACGCCTGATCTGAATCTCTCACCGAAGGCAATCACAGAGCTGGAGATACTTATTACACAGAGAGGGCCTGACGGAGATTAGGATGTCATACTTCTGTGAACAATGCACACAAGCAGAGCCAGATACCGCAGCCGGCGTAAACGCACTGTATATTCATGAACGACACCAGCTCTGCATGCTTTCGTTGACAGCTCATTCCTAACACTCTAGTAATGGCAACTTCACAGTCAGAAATGTTTTTCCAAAGATTATGAGGCTGTTGTAATTCAGTGTGTACCTGCTGTACTTGTACTGTGTGCTTGAGTTGCATACAAAATCAACATCATCAGACGTCCCTGCAAATGTTTACATACTGTATAGATGATGGTCGCAACACTTAAACATATCTTGCATACCAATTAAAAATCAATGTACATAACCACAATGTTGTTGTTTTTTTTTCAAATATTGACATCAAATTTGTCATGAAAATATCCTGCAAACAATGATCTAGGCCTGTTGGTCAAAGATTAGGTTTTAATTCATGCCTATGAATACATGAGTATGAATAATATAATTCACATTTTAATTCCTGTTTATTCCTCATTAACATAACTACATAGTTCCAAACATAGATAAAGAACAAGGAAACATTGTGTCTTTGCACATGCAACTGCAATGTACTGTTATTTGGCTTGTGGATGAATTAGTGTTTTTTTAACTACAGTAAATAGGTTGAGTGAATAATGCAATGACTAAGTCATTCAGTTTGTTTCTAAAGTAATTTTTGTTTTTGAACGAGAAAAAACATGTTGAATGAATGCACAGTTGAATCAATTAATGATTTCAAGCAGCAAAACTAATTTTGATATGGATGAAACCTGAAGCTAAACCCATAGAATTTACAAATGACAGAGCCCATTATTACATCAAGAAAAAGGTGGATAGGATGCTTTTAACAGCCATTCAATACATTTTCATTTCTGCCAATTCCGGTTCATGCTTCATTATCCAAAAATACTCTAGTTCCAGTCACAGCCAAAACAGAATCAAACATCACATATCTGTGCAACATGTAATATTGTTATTTAGTTCAATTTAGTTGAAGGAATCTGTTTTTATTTTGAATTTAGTTGAATAAATCATTTGAGTGTATATTGCAATCATTTGACTCATTCATAAATTCAGTTAGTTTCTAAAATAATAATTGTTTTCCAAAGATAAAAAAGTGAATGAATACACAAATTAATAAATTAATTATTTTTCTGCTCTTCTATAAATTGAGTGCTGTACAAAATCATCATCATTAGCTGTCTGTTCAAATGTTTCCATACGGTTGATACCAAACTCACAACGCAATCTCAATAAACTTAAATACCAAATAACAAGCTATAGTTGAATCACACCCATAGTCAATTCACACCAATAACATGAATACATACTGTATATGATGCTTTCATACGGCAGTTTAATAAACAAAAAAGCTCAAGTAATCTACTTTTTAATTTATGCCAATTCTTGTTAATTCTCTTTATTCCACTCATAGCCAAAACAGAATGAAACATTGCATCTCTTTGCAACATGCGGTTCATGAACGAATGAGTGTTTGTGAACAAATCGGTTGAGTGAATGATGCAATGACTCATTCATAAAGTCATTCAGTTCATTTCTAAAATAATCTTTGATTTTCAATGTAAAAAACAACCAAAAACAAATAAATAAATGAACAAATTAAGCAACGAGTCACTTACAGTATACTACTAGCTTAAACATGCAGAAAGAGTCACTGAAAATTCACCAACAGTAAAAACAACGCACAGATTTTTCATCTAATTCAACTTAAAAGCTTTAGTTTAGCTGCTGCCTTACATTATTTTGAGTATGATTATATTTTTAAGTTATTTAAACTATTTTTAGTTCAGTGAAATTATGTTCAACTGACTTGTTTAATTCATAAAAATGAAGTTGAAATTTAAAGTGGCACTCAACAAGTCCAAACCTCAAAGATCTCAACGCAGCGCCCATCCCTGTTTACTTTGCATTAATGAACTTTTATTTAACCTGGTTACGCTGACTGCTGTACAATTTTCGTATAATTTGCTGTATGTACCCAGAATCCCCAACGTGCCAAGCCTGCAGCAAAATCGGTGGCGCTGAGAGAAACTGAGCTCTAATTCGCTCTCCAGTAAATGACTGCAGCAGCAAAGTATGGAAATCAGACCCTTGGTAGATGTGCAGAAGAAAACACAAGAGCAGAGAATTAGGAAGAAAAGACGTAAATAAAACACTTTGAATGCAAGGCAATCAAAAGCACTTTGATCAAAACTGGCTGTTAAAGACTTCATCAAAAACGATACAGTTGAATACAGCCTACTGTGATTTCCACACCTATGAAGCAAAGAGGTTCAGCATTCCCACCGGAGATAACAAGACGTAATGCTATGCTAATGACTAGCAAACATCTCTTGGTATCTCTCCACTTAGACAGACTCCCCTCCGGTTCAAAATCTGTCGGACCGCACCGCTTCTATCCCCAGCGTCTCAAAACAAAGTCAGAAAAGACAGAAGTTGCAGCTAATGCTTCAGGAATGCATGATAGATGCTCTGTCGCTTAATATCGTCTTGTTCCTCATCAATCACAGCTGACATTTAGCAAGCACCTCCTCCTTTTCCCCGAGAGAAGCCTTCAATGACAGGCAGAGTTGTTAATGAGTTTCTAATGGCACTAGATTATACGTTGGATTCCGGGTAAGTTTTTCTCCAAGCCTCTAATCATATAATATGAATCTGATGAAGGTCTCCTGCACGACAACTCCTGCCGTGCTCGCTAGCTCCGTGTCATTGTTCGGACAGGATAATGTTCATCATTTCCTCCGAATATTCTGGGTCATGCAAATTAACTCTGAAGCAAAAGGAGAGAATATATAATGACACTGCTTTTGGAGTGAACGATCCTCTCATTTGTTCACCTGCCTTGCTGAATCCCTCAGCATCTCAGTGACAGACGGACGACAAGGCCCGAGCCACAGAGACCAAATTGGACAGATGGGAGTTGATTCATGGGCAATTATTCCGAATGTGTTGGCAAGGGCATCAAAATTCACATCAGGCAGCACAATCGCTCGGCTAGCACGCTAACATCCTGTGCAACTAACGCAGTGAAGAGGCCAAACTGGAAAAAACTGAGTTATGCAAGCTCTTTATGTGTTCATTCGAATCAAAAGGTTCGGCTTGGTGTGTTGTGTATTTTTAACTCTTGAGCTGCTGGCATTTCAAATCTTAGATGTAAAGCGTAGATTGAAAGACTAATGACGACTGTGAGCTGTAAGACTGCTAATGAGGACAAACACAAGGCTAGATTGTGCTCGAGACTTGACCCTTGTACATGCAGTACTCAAATATGATTGTATATAATGCATTTATGCTAAGTATATGCTAAACAGAATGGCATACTTTTGTTTTTTTCTTACAGAAATAACCCTCAAGCGACTAAATAAATAATAATAATAATAATAATAATAATAATAATTATACTATATAATAAATATACTAAATATATGGCCATTTCATATATTCATATATTTTTTGGACATAGTTTTACTGGAGAGAAAATTAAAATGTATGCACGTACCAAAAATAAATAAATAAAACAATAACGATAAAAAAAAATAAATAAATAAATAAATGTAAAACATTCAAAATGTATTTATATAAAAATAATTAAAAATGCGTGTCTGTGTGTGTGTTGTTTTTCTAATATGCATCTATTATGTTTAAAAAAATAAACTCAAATTACATGATTACTAACATCCAAAATAATGAGTATATTATGTATAGATAAATAGACATGAATATATATATATATAATGTTGTTTATATATAATCAATATATTAATTTGTAATATCACATACATTAATATAAATGTATATATATATATACACATGTATATATACATAATAAATACACACAATGCACATACACCGATATTATGTTAACAAACAAACATATATATATATATATATATTGTGATTAATTGTTTGACAGCACTAGAATAAAAACAGTAACTAAACTAAAGTTAGTAACTAAAATAAAATACAAAATATAACAATTTGACGAAAAAAATAAAATAAAATAAAATAAAGACGGCACTTACGTAATTATGACTAGGACATCTTTTATAGGCTGACATGTACATGGACTGTTCACGCTTCAGTGGGTTTGCGATGATGGTTACATGTACAGATATGCTTTAGCTCGTTACCGCTGTAAAGCACTGTGTTATAAGCTATTGTTAGACAGTAATTAGTTCTGTGTTAACAGAGCTGGTGAGCTCTATATATAAAACAGCATACAGTCCACGATACATTAGGAAATTGATTTGCAAGTTTTTCAGCTCACTGAGAATGTTCCTTTTATATTGCAAGCCAAATATGCAAACCTCCACCTAATGACTCCCATTCAGCCCTTGTAAACCAGGCGTAGAAGCATACTTCTGAAAAGAATACTTGTGACAGAAATATACTTGTGAAGAATATATGAGTTTTAAAAGCACAAGGAGCTCATATCTGCATCACATCTAAAGGAGGTGATCAGACTCTGACAGGTGCCAGTTCCCTTCTCTGGAGCACACCTGAGCCAGATGCTGACTGAGCATGTGCAGGTGCTCCACTGGCACAGAACGAGCAGGTGTCAAATACACACGCTGAGGGACAGATGCTTCCTCTTAAAACAGGAGATGACTGTGCATCTGCATGCAGACGTTTACACATGTATGCATGCTTCATCTTTTAGAGGAGGTATTAGACCGAACTTAGTTTCCTTTACATGTGATTGTTTTATTGTTGACATTACAGCTCTTTTAGAACAATTTGTCTTTCACGTGAAGGTTGCCAAATCCTCCTCCTGCCAGATTCACACACTGCTAATATTGGATCCGAGCCTAATCATTCAGACTTGATTTTATTAAACAGATGTTCCTCAGGACTCTGATGAGCTGATTCAGGTGTATTTCAGGAACAAACAGAGAAACTTTGAGGGGAAACTTTTGGGGTTTGGGTAGTTTGAGAATAAAATGAGCTCATGAAAAATATAGTTAATAATGTGAAAAAACTAAATGATGGACAATGCAGTTTTCACAATTAATTATGAAGAGATTGCAAGCAAACACACTAAATCTAAACAAGAGAAAATGTTTCTCTCAAGTTCTTTGGAATGACTAATACATGAATTTATGTAAAATATTTGTTTTATTTACAACTTTAAAAAATCATCTTCATTTTAAAGTTTGTAAAAATATGATATATTAGATTACAGTGTGTGTGTGTATAATATATATATATATATATATTGTTGTTTTTGTTGATTATAATCACTTACCAATAAATAGTAAATTTCACAAACAATAAGAAAGAACAGAACGTAACATTAATGAATTAAAAGACAGATGGAGGTGGACTTTTAAAAACTACTCTTAATGATCTTTATTATTTCCAATTTCCAATCTTTTTTTTTTCAAATAATAGTTTTGTTTTGTTTTTAGTGGTGGACCGTTATCGGCGTTAACGTGCTGTTAACGTGCTCATCTTTTAGTCATTATTTTTAAAATGAAAAATGTATCTATGCTCACCCCTATTTTTTATTTTATATAATGATTATAATCATCATAATTATGATGCATTACTGCTAGTTCAAGTTTAATCTGTGACTCTTTTTTTCTTTCTTCTAATAAAGCACAATGTGCTTGTTTGAATCATTCTCATGAAAACAAAACAGAGACTAAATATAGCTTCAGGACTAAAATTCAGAAATAATATTTTCAAAACATGTTCATTTTCACTAGCGGTCTACAGGGTACAGGGCTGCACTGTACAGATCCTTTAAAATTCAAGCAGCATCAATTTCTCTCTTTTCCACAACAAAGACAGCAGGACATCCTGATACCACCTTCACCACAGACTGACGAGAAGCTGGTAACGAATGGGAGAAGAATCCATGTAAACCTCCTGCTAACTAGTCCAGCTCACAGATTGCGTCCGGGTTTAGCTGGAGCTCAATAATTCAAAGCTGCTGCTGTTTCATGGCTTAATTAAATAAGTTTTTGAGTCACGATGGAGAGAGATGCTCATTATTTGTTTATCTGAAAGCATGAAGCCTGCTGAGCAGCTGTGGATGAGCCCAGAGTCTCAGAGGAACAGATCTGGACCAAACATTACTCTGCCTTCCAACAGCAGCTGAATCAGGTGTCACGCTATGGACTATTTTATTACAAATACTTTATGTGCATTTTCAACCTGATCTAACGGCAATTTGTACATATTTTACAAAGTTGCTAATTCGTATAAATTCATACGCCCCCACCCCACATGCGATTTCTTCTAAATTGTACGTATTTTCCAAATTGCCAATTGGTATGAATTTGTACTAAATGACCCATACCTAGTCCCGTTAAATCTGTCACAGGGTTTTAGACAAATCGTACGAGTGAGGTCGTACGAGTACGTACGAATTGGTCGTGATACTATGTTGGTTAATTGTGTTTACTAGGCACAATTTAACACCTTATTAGTAACACTTTACAATAAGGTTCATCAGTTAACATGAACAATACTTGTAAAGCATTTATGAATAAGTGTTTTGGAGCAATAGAATTGAATAGAACGCTCTTAAGAACGTTATTTTTAATAACATTGAATGTATTTACTGTCACGTTTGATCATTTCAATGCATGACATGTATAATTGGCTGGTTATTACAGTAGCTGCAGTCCTCAGAAAAAAAGAAGAAAAAAAAATATATATATATATATGTATATATATTTATATATATTAATATATTTTATATTTAAAATGAATTGTATAATATATATACTGTATATATATAGTTTTTTTTTATTATTATTTAATTTTTTTAATTATTATTTTAAATCTATTTTACTCATCTGTATATATAATATAACCTATAGTAGCAATAAAAGTAACGGCAGTGATTTTCCTCCCTCTGTTCGTCCGCAGTCTTTTTCTCATTATTCTCACAACAGGGCAGGTCAGAAAATCTGTCCGGATCAAGACGGGTCACAAGAAGGTTTTGTGTCCATTTAATTCTTCCTAATGCAATTATGTCCAGGCGTTTTGATTGCATGCTGTGGGGAGGCAATTAGATTCAGAGCAGAAATCATTTGTTTAACCTTTGAAGGCTGTCTGTTGGACTCTCTGCTTTGTGTCCAAATAAGTCGAAGTGTGAGGACCACTGCCTGCAACCAAGATAAGCTCCGGACGGCCTCACACACTCAATTAAACTACATTACAACACATTAGCATCAGTCAAAGGCGATCACGCATGCACACGTCCACATCGCTCATGCATATTGATGCGAGACGCATGCTTTAACTGTTTATGCGCATGCATTAATGTTTTTTCTCTGGCTTTTATCGCGCATGAGAGATTCAGTGTGGGCGAATCAAGGGAAGGGCAGAGCATAGCATAGCTAACACGTCTATTTATAGACCATATTCAGTATCGTGCAGAGTTACAAATTAAATATAAGCCTTTTATCTGATAAGTCTCTGTGGGGCTTAAAGATTGTGTGCTGTCAAAGCAGAGCTGATAATCAGTTAATAGCCGAACAAGCGGGCGAAGTATATCGACACGTTTAAGAGGTTATGCGTGTTAACATGCTTGCTTTTTTGAGTCAGTATAGTATCCCAGCTTATAGACTGTATAGTGTCATCTTTACTCATCCTGCACTGAACTTAATTACCCAGATAACGATAAAATCATTGGTGCATAACCAGGCGACACACACCAAACGCTCAGGCTCCTGTCAATTCCAAACCTCATTATTTTAAGCAGCAGGACATATTTAATAATTAGTCACGCAACCCTTAACCAGCAGAGTTCAATGACCTTGGCATGGAAGGCAAATACAGTATAATAATGACATTTTTAACCCCGCTTGCTACTTAGAAAGTTAATTATACATTAATACGTATTTAGTGAATACAGTTCGGAAAGAATCAAACATTACAGCAGGTTTAAACAGATTGTGTCCTTCTCCATCTGTTTAATTAGGTTGCTTTATGTTTAGTCCTGTTGAAATATGTTGGAATACTCACAGTACTTGATCATATTCATATCAGTATTTGTTTACTAGAGTTATTTTAGAACTATTTATGCATTTTAGTTTTGCTTATTACAGTTTTTAATAAGTATTTTGAATTACCTTGATATATGTATTTTTTATTTTACCTAACAATGTTTTATTTCAAGTTAATGTTGGAGCTGCTTGCTTTGACTGGCGTGAACACACACTCTCAAAGCTGAACAACAGCAGACCTGTTTAATCAGTCGCTCGCCGAGTGCAAGCATGTTTTGCAAAATGGAAATGCTTGTAGTACGGCTTTAGCTGTAAAGAGTAAGTTAAAAACTCTCAGCCGCGCTGAGCAATGCAATCAAGCTGTCAGAGAAACTACTGTATACACTCCTGACCTTGTCTCGAGCATTTAGTTATGAAGCATTTAGCACCAAGTGCTGCCTGGATTCGGACAAATAACATCTTTGGGTTTAGTTTTTTTTTCTGCTGCAGCTCTCTGTAGCCATTTATCAAACCTGTTTCCTACTGCTTACTGTTACTAAACCACTTCAAAGCAGCATGCTAACTTGATCGTTTCAACAAAAATAAAATATAATTAAATAAAAATACATTTAATTCAATTTTATTAAGGCAACTTTTAATCTCACAATTTTTGTATATAGTCAGAATTGCAAGAAAAAAACCTCTGGGTTTCTGCAGGTTTTGTGAACATACATTTAAGACATTGTATGACCTTTAAAGACAGAGTGAAGAAAATGTAAGAAAAAATCATCCAAAAAGTTTATCATAAAAACTAAATAATAATAAATAAACAAACAAGAACATATATGCACCAGTGGCATAAAGAATAAAAACCATATAAAACAAATAATAAATAAAGAAATAAAAGTAATTTTCAACTGGCAGATATTTGTTCTTGTCATAAAGGTGCCATAGAATGCATTGAGAGAATATTTTAAATTGTTCTCTGATATGTACATAGAAGGTATGTAGCTTAGG
>JAUMHQ010000081.1:867783-878338 GCA_032361165.1 Enteromius paludinosus | reverse complement strand
ACTCACAGTATGTTATGTCCATGTACTGAACTGTTATTATTCAACCATGCCAAGGTACATTCAGTTTTCCATTCTATTGCACCTTTAAGCATATATATATATTTTTTTAATCAAAATCAAATCAAATTTCAGATGGAATTATAGGAGTTTGTTTTTTCTTACAATAATGTTGAAAAATGTTGTAATTAGTAAACTTTTCTTTTACTCCATAATTCCCTGTCCAGAGTACAGAGAAACCCACAGAAGTGATAATGAACTTCTGTCATCTAGAGTGCTCTGATTACTGATAATCATAATGAACTAGCTGTCTCAGCCCTGCTCGCTCTCTTCAGAAGTGATTTCACCACATACGAAGCAGAACATTAGACCTGGAGACCGACAGAGAGACTGTGTCCAGCAGCAGTCATTACCACAGCACTGGACCCGTGTGTGTTTCAAACACAATGCCAATCTGACACATTCTGATGCTTTCAGAAATCCATTTGTAAAGGCAGTGTTTATGCATATTTGAGCTGAGCGACATGATTTGTGGATTTCCTGTGCTGAATGTTTTTGAGCACATACACAGCATGTGCTTATCACCAGAAGAAAGGACGATTTCGCCCACACGTTTGACTCGCTTCGTGGCTTTGATGCAGTTCCTATTGGTTGCTTTTCACTCGCGGTCCCGTTTTTTTTTGTTCTTCTGAATCATTCACATAATGAATATGAGTGATTTGTGCCATATGCTGCTTTGTCTATGAATCTGTTAGGTTCCCCACATCTGGTCCAGTTTAAACAGCAAAAAACAACAACAAACATACGAGCAAAATTCCAGCAGACTAACAGTAATTGCTAAAACGTGATCCAGCCGACTGGCAAAGCATGAGCCTGTAGTGTTTTCTGAAGATCTGATCATTCTCTCAATCAGCAGACCAGCTTCAGTGAGACACACTTTATATACAGGTATATCTCTCACTGGGAAATGTAAAAAATATATTCGGATTAATTAATTTGTGATTTTTTGTTTAACAGCACGATTTGTGTGTGTGTGTGTGTGTGTGTGTGTGTGTGTGTTATTAGATTTTTTTTTTTTTTTTTTTGCAGCATAGTAAATGTATCTCAAACAAAAGAAAACAGAAATCCATTTCCCATAAATCTTTGCAGCTGTAGAGTGGGAATAAAAGGAATTAGGTCTCTGATGTGCAATTTGTGAGTTATTATAAGTGACTTGGCAGAACTGAAGACACTAAAGTTGCTGATTTCATGAAAAAGTTGCACAGGAGATAAAGATGAGTCCCCAGCTCCTCCTCTTCCGCTCAGGTGTGCAGCAGAAGCGTACCTCATGCTTGTTTCTGTGTCCTTGTGTGTGACCTTGTCAGCAAAGAGGCCTTTTCTGCTCGTTTCTCGTCTGATGAAGATCAATAAGGAGCTGTCTCAGAGACACAGCCGGCGGACTGCCGTGTTCTTGGAGAAACTTCAGGATTATTTCTTTCCTCCCGCACCTCAACAGGTTGTATTGTTTTTTATTAGACTGTGTCTCATAAGCTAATGATCAGAAACAGATTGTAAATCTTGAGGTTAATTCCTCAAATTTCCCAAGTGGGCCATGTTTAAGGTGAAGAGTTTTCATGTTTTCATACAGGTTTCTGAACACTGTGCCATCAGTCAAACTCACGCAAGAATTGGATTGAGCTTATTTGTCCTATTTTCCTTCAATATAAATTATGACTTTCTTTCATTATGGCAATGCTATACAAACCAAAATGGTACACACTAAACCAATCTTGTATTATTTAGAAGCAAATAACAAATAATAATTAGATTTATCCTTGTCTTTTACACAAGGATTTAAGTCAACTTACAAACTTACAAACATGCATCATGATCAGATTTAAAGATTCCTTTAAAAAGAAATGAATTGTTTGCTCATGCATGTGCGTATATGTTTTTTTTTTTTTACACAATATAAAATTTAATTTGGCAACAAACCTATTTGATCTTTTTTTGTTGTTGTTTTTAATATAGAATAAGTGGATTTTTTATGAATTTTTTTCAAAAGGATGAAAAAAGGATTTTAAGATTTAAGTCAACTTTAGTACAAAATGCATCATGCTTAGAAATGGGTCAAAGATGAAAGGTTTAGAAACAGCATTCAAACACACACACACACACACACAGACACGTATACGTAAATAAATTGATTAAAACAAATACATTTTCTGTTTAATTTAATTGCAATTTTGTTTTGGTTTTTCTGAGCAAAAAAAAATAAATTACATTTAAAAAAATCACTCCGTTCATGTCATTCATGTATTTACAACAAAAATCAGTTTGACATAATGTATTAAAAGACTTTTAACCCAAATACTAATTAATTGTAATTTTACATTTTTAAAATTAGCCACTATCCTAAATTTTCATGATTTTTTTACTCATTTAAAACACATTGCTCCTCTATTCTTTTATATATGTTAACATGTACAAGTCAGAATAAGCTTGTTGTTTGAATTTTCACATAAATAGTGTGTTACACTGAATGGCAATGTAACATTATTTCAACCACATTTTGACATTTTCTTCTCCAGAAACTTATCTGAAACCTTTACTTACATTTAATGTTCTTTCTATGGACATAAACACTTTTGTAAAGTTCTTTTGATATTGACATCTTTGACCCAAATACAAATTTCTTTATTTATTCATTTACAGTGCGAAATTTTTTACACTAAATCAGTCTGTCTCAATCTGAGAATTATTCTATTCAGAAATACTCTATATGCTATTTGACACTGTTAAAATGTTTTTTTAAATCAAATATTATTTATTATTATTCAGTGTTACCTGCCATTTCTGTGAGATTATTTGTGAATTACTAGCAACTGCAGAGTGAAGGTTGTTTCTAAACCTTTTTTTGTTCAGTATACAGTATATATAGAGTTTAAGTGAATATTTGGAAGTAGTACTGTGTTGAGTCATTCCTGATTTAAACGAGCAGCCCTGCAGAAGTCATATTAGCTCACAGATAAAAGTTACATTTCCCCGCCTCACCTTTATTCTAAGAAACAGAAAACTGACTTTGCGAACCTTGAATGCACCTCTCCAGCGTAACTTTCTCTGATTATTCATCACAAGGCTTTGATGGTAGTCCGCGGAGCCTGACGCTAGAGCGCTGGGACCGAGGGATCTCACTGTTCTCCGGCAAACTATAGTGTTCCTTATGCTCACGAGCAGAGAAACGGCTCTTTGAGGAACCGAGGGAAGGAGAAAAGGGGGTCAGATCAAAGCCTAGATAGAGAAGCAACCATATGCTGAATAAAGCAATCATCAAAATGCACACAGGATCCTTCAGGGACAATCAACACGAGAGGACAAAACCGCAACGCCAGGCTGCAGTGAGCCTCCTCCTTATCATTTTACCTCCTGTCGCTGAAAAAAAAACCGCCCAGCCTTGGGCCAGAAAGTGCTGTGATTCATTCTTTTCAGGGAGGTGAGTATGTTTGCCCGAAGGTTTGTTTGATGCAGTAACATAATCACAGTACGACAGCAATTTTGTTTGCAACACATGTACGACAACAAAATTTGAGCAGAGTGCTGCCATGATGAAAGCTTTTAAAGTAGTTTTATTTGGAGGAATTACTCAGCAAACTGCTGATTTTGAAGTTTAAACTTGTTTTTTTTTCCTCCTCGGGGCAGCTGAAGCTGTAGAAAGTGCTGGGGATGATTATATAGGTGAGCTGAATCAGGGGTTTGCTGGTTTCAGGGAAACTCGGCCACCCGAACCCAAAACTTCCCGTGAAATAATCCTTTTAGGTTTCTCCTGAGAACGGCCAATAGTCCTCCAAATCCTTTGAAACCGCTCAGCCCTCAGAGAACTACAGAACTCATTTCTCGCCCTTTGTCTGCAGGTTGACCCGAGATTAGAAGAGAAAACAACTTCCCACCTCGCTCGACCCTTTCTGCCCGCGCTCCTGATGTAAAGATGAGTTTTGTAGATATTCATTGTGCTTTACATTCAAATCACGCATTTCCATCCAAAATTGACAGAATTTAAAAGTGAATAAAGTCTGGAGTTAGTGAAGCGCTCAGGGCGATCTCGAGAGGTGCTTTAAATGCGCTTTGCATTGAAATCTCGTTCATGAAGTGCATTTTTTTACATTAGCGCATTTCAACACTTTTTTTTTTTTATTTTGACGTTGAAAGTTTCCATACAAATCTAATTAAAATGGAACGACACCGAGGAGGAGATGAAAACACTTCTTTGGGATTTGGAAAGAGGAGCATATTAAACAAAACTCTCAATGACACACAGAAACTTAAAGGTCTCCCATTATGCAAAATAAGGACTCGAGGGTTTAACTGGACTGTCTTCAAATGCCACTTGAAAGTGAAGAAATTAGGACAGAAATATATTATCATTACATAATAATTCATACTTTCAGTATAACTTTGAAAAGTAAATGTTACTTTGTTATAATGTAATAGTCAGATATACTGAACTGTTTGAATGGAAACTTATGAAGTCTAAACATAATATAAAATAATATAATAATAAAGAATATTATGTTCATGTCATTGCACTATAAGCAATATTTGTGTGACAGTAAATAATACAGATGTGTTTATTTATATTTCAAGCTACATGTGAATGAATTACTTTTAAGGTATGTCTGTATTAAAAAAAAAAACAGCACTTGAAAGTGAATAAATGAGAATTATTTTACCCTTATATGCCATTATTATCATCATCATCATCACAGCAATAAAATGTAATGCTCATGAGGACTGAGCTGTGCAAATCAGGCTGAAGTAATATAATATAATATAATAATGCTTGTAAAACAGCAAATTTATATTTCAGTGTAAATGTGAATAAATGGCTTCATTTTAAGGTGCTGTATGTAATAACACTGTAATTGCACTGTACAAAGCTATTTTTTAATTTTGATTTATTTAGCTTGATTTATTGGGTTAAATAACATGTTTGGCTTTAATACGAAGGTGACATTTTTCAGTGTAGCACGCACACAATAAACAAACTGCAATCCTAATTATATTTTATGACATCCTAATACCAGGCAAAATTTAATCACAGTCCTAAATATAATAAATGAAAAATCACTTTTAAACGACAAGCTCTAGTCCAGTTTTGCTGCACTTTCATAATGGCTGAAACACTGTGCTGAAAACTGTGTCTAATTCATCTTACTGTCAGTCTACAGAAATACTGTATTACATTATAGTATTGAACACCACTTGAGAGAAATGTGTCTCACTTATGAGGCATCTTAACCGAACCCTAGGCCTATAGTTTATGAAACACATTTGTTTAAAAATTCATATCATCTCACTCCAAAAAATGACGAATGCTCGTGACTCTTGTCACATGATCCTGGGTTATGGCGTTGTGTACGCACTTGCATCCAGATCTAAAGCTGAATGAGATGGTTAGAGACCGATAGTGGACTTTACCAATACCGATAACCGTTATAGTTAGTTTTCAAATCAAAGTAACTGGTGCTACATATTTGACAAAAAGTAATGCAGAAATGTTCTTGTAAACAAAAAAGTTATGTTACTTTTGCTAGTTACTTGAAAAAAGTAATCAGATTACATAACTCACATTAACCCCCAACTCTGACTAGCGGCATATATTTTTTGCCAGTAATGACTGTTCGAGCAGTCGACTTTCTTTGACGACTGATCAACAAAACTGATCGGTTTGTCTCCATGAAGTCACATTAAACAGATCCCCCTTGATTCTGACATGTCTGTGTATTTTGCATGTATTTGTGCATGCACTGGCCTGGAAGAACAAGCGGTGTGTGTCTTAGTCTAAGCAGAATCTGACGGATGGTCCCTCGCTTCGATTCTGTCAAACGCTGAGGTGAAAAGGCCATCTGTCACACACTGTCAGCTGAAGCTGTGTTTGCCTTCACATAAACACAGCAACAGATCCTTCAGAGAAACCGCAGAGATGCAGGCCGGGAAGAGTTCGAACTATTGCACATGAAGCATGTAAAGTTACATCTGGTGAAAAAGTCCTGAGAGGTGCACCGGCACAAATAAACATGTTTGATATTGACATTGAAATCAATTTACGCCTCGCCGAAGCCAATCTAAAGCTCACAGCACGGGACGCCCATCTTGATAAGGGTTGAGACATCGAATCCAGTGTAATATGTAAATCTTATGACAGATACGCAGATAAAGCTTTCATTTACAGGTCTGAGCTTGTCTACGTTTGTGCAATCCTAGTGTTCCCATAAGAATTGAAAAGACATGTCAGTACGTCTCTTCACTACATCTGAAACCCCAACGACATACTCAAGAGCTCCCGGAGTGAAGTCAATTCAGCGCCTGGTGCTTCTTCAAAAGGAAATCTTCAGCCGTGTAGTTTATATATACCTATAAGGAATTCTTGAGTCATGTGGGCTTTGAGATTTAGGCTGCGTAGTACGTGTGATATCACTGGATTATTAATAGTAATATTGTGAGATTTTATAAAAATTTCAAGTTGTTTTCTATGTGGTAAAATGTAATTACATCTTATGATGTATTCACACATAAAACTGTATATTGAAGTGATGTTGTTAAACAAGTTTCGGGAGGAGCGCCGGCGAATGATTCGCCACGGCCGGCACCGCATTAATCAATCAATCTATTTTCTACTCCATCCAATCAAAACTACAAGCCTCCTCCTTAAATAAGCTCACTTCCTCCCTTTCCTTATCTCGTTTCGCATTACGTGATCTCGCTCTGCCAGTCAAGCTATCTAAACTCCGAATACTCGTCTGAGCTCGATTAAGAGAACCCAGCTCCTCTCCCAGCCACAGCCAGTCTTCAAGCTCCTGCTCCACCGGAATTCCCACGAGAGCCCCCTGCCTTCCATTCGAGGCCGCTCTCTCTCGCCACTCTTCTTCCGACAGTGCAAACTTCCAACGAAATAACCCACGCTACTCACCTCTCGCTGGCTTCCCCCTTCATTTTTTCCCTCCGCCCAGATCCAAGCTAGATCGTTCATGCTAGACGTCGCTGATGACGTCATACGTAATCCGTATATTCTCTACGCCAATGCAACAAATTATTTTACTTCTCCTTTGGTCCCTCAATGTAATTAATGCACTCAAATTTTCAACATTATGTTTCATTGATAAAAAGTATTTATTGACTACTGTCAATATTAATATCAGTCCACTGAATTGTCATTATTTCCTGTCCCTAAGTTAAAAAAAAATACAGCCAGCCGAAATTGTGGAATTGTAATAACTTATCAAAAAATGTTACTGTATTTTTTATATTTTGGTGAGCAAAAGAAACTACAGTAGTGTACATGTGTACAAATAATTTTTTTTTCACTTATATACTGTACATGAGATTGAAGCTCCAGTATCTGAATGCATGCATGCAATCTTAAGCGTTCTTGTTCTACAGCATTACTCCGTTCAGTCTATTATATTGTCTTTGTGATTCAAGTTGCTTCTTGCCGACATGAATCTTCATTTTATTCTGTTCCACTCCTTTTGTTTTCCCTTTATTCCCTGCAGCTAACAATCAGACACTCATGACTGTCATTAGCTACTGACGAGCAATATAACTCACAAGCTCTTTTCTCTGATCGAGTAGCTTGTGTTTTGATGTTCCTTCGGCAGACATTGTGATTGACTTCAGGGTTCAGCTTAGGTGCTGCAAAAATAGAGCTGATACATGTTATTAATCAAATGAATTACGTCAATTAGATAATCTGTCACATATTGTGTTTTGTGTCTTCCTCGTTTTCCTTATTTGGTCATGTTCCTTGTCTTGTTTAGTTTGATTAGTTAACTCATCTCCACCTGTGTCTGCTCACCTGTCTTCAGTTCTCCCTAATTGTGTGTGTATTTATAGTCTAGTCTGCCCCATTCAGGTTACGTTGATGTTGTATTTCTGTCTCTCATGTTCCTGATTAAAGAGAAGCTGTTTGTTTACGCCTTGGGTCAAGTCTACAATTTCTACAACCACGATGCGTGACAGAAGGACCGACCATACAGAGTTCATGGCTGAGGACAGGCTGTGGCGTCTGCGGAAGAGTGGGCGGACGTTGGAGAGGTATGTGGAGGATCTTCTAGAAATCTCCAGTGAGGTGAGCTGGCCCGTCACCTATCTCGGAGTATGTTTTCGGCTGCGGCTGGACGATGATGCAATCAGCCGCGACATCCCTACGTGTGTATTTTCCCTGATTGAGCTGATTAATCACGTTCTTGACTTAAATGGGTCCAAATGTATCGTACAGAAAAGAAATTCTGAGAGTCCTACCGAGTGGCATTCACACACAAAACACACACATACGGCATATATATTTTAACTATTTACATGCATTTACTTATAATAGTTACAATCATTAATTACTTTTTTGCATAATGTTTTATATGATTATAAGTATTATTAGAATTAAAAGTAAATGCATGTACATAGTTAAAATATATATGCTGTATATGTGTGCAAACCCTTTTATTTTTAATCTCATCATCTCAGTATCTCTTTCATGAGTTGTTATAATGTTAATACAGTCTCTCTGATGAACTATAGTCAGAAGAACTGCAGTGAAAATAAACACCGATTATATTATGTTCAGTTTGGTCTTCATCTGAAATTCTGCTCTAGCACACAGACACAGATCGTGTCGAAACCATCCAGCTGTGAGGAACATCTACACATACAGCAGCATGTCAATATTTCACTTTCTGAGACTCAGTGAAAAATGTAAAAACACAGAGGTCGAAGAGACTTGTGAGATTGCAAGAAAGAATAATGAGCGAGTCTGCTTTTAACAGTCATCTTTTTGCTAATTTCTGAAGCCAAGGGCAGATTTTCAGGTTTGTTGTTCATCAGGCGACGGTCAGGCTGTCAAGCGGCCTGTCTATTTCTGTACGGCCTTTATCTTTTTACTAGCCCTGCTTCACCGGCTGCGTGATCATTATTTTACACAAAAACAGAATGTAATAAAGCGCTCTTATTAAATGGCCCATTGCATTGAGCTATTGTGAGCATGTTTGGGGATCAGCAGAGAGAAATAAATCATATTTCTGACTCTGACTGTACAGACACATTTAACCGGCAGGACTTCAGACCTCAAACATCACGCCAGCATCTGGAAGATCATGTGCCCAATACAACCTGCTGAATCAATCAATGTGCTCCAGAGTCAAGGACAAAGTCACTGCTTCACTTCAGACCACAATCACGCAGTCTTTCACTCCGATTTCAGACATTATACTGGGGCAGAACGGACAAAAACAGACATTACCTTGGCAGGAATGTGAAATTATATCCAACAATAATATCAAATTCTCTGGTGAAACCAAATATCCCGTCCTCTGCTCTCACATCCTTCATTCTCTACTAAAACATTGTAAATATTAAAAATGGACCATTTTTTCAAGACACAATTACTGAAGGAAGCTTGCTATTTCCAGTTCGTCTTTTATGTTTTCTGTTTTAATTATAGTTTTACTTATATATATCTATATATATATATATATATACACATATATAATCGGTGCATATGTGCACTAAATGTAAGTATACTGTATCTTCAGTAGATTGCACTTCCTTATAATCACGGTAATAAATATCTAGCCCGGACCCTGCGTATACCCGTTAGGATGGTGTGAGCGAGGCGGAGAAGGGGCAGAGGAGGGATGCTTGTAACGAGATAAGAAAGGGAAGGAAACTGGCTTATTTATAGTGGATAGGTTGGAATCAGATTGGCTGACGAGATGATACTGTAGGTAATGATTGGTAATAGGCTGCCGGCTGTGTCTGATTAATTGTTTGCGCTCCTCCCGAAATTAGTTTGGTGGCAATGAATTAAACATAAAATCTAAGGCCCGGGCCTAAGGGTAAGATATCCACAGAGGGGACAAAAAAAAAAAAACTAAAACAGTCTGATAAATAAAAGACAAAAACGTATTTTGTGGAGAGAATAAGAAGCAGGTTAGTCCATCTTGATGTTTATCTTTCCCAAAATTTATCAGGATAATTATGTTTCGTCTTTAGCAATTCCTGGAAGAAAATCGAGAGGCTGGATTACCATATTTTAGTCTGCAAGACATCAGCATGTAATAGTATTGATTTGTAACAAGAGCGAGGCATGAATGGAAAGATTACACCCAATTATTTTGTTCTTTTACTGATTCTTGAGATATTCTTGGGATAAAACAAGCTATAAACAAGAGTTTATGAATTGTATGTGGACCAAGGATTATTTTGTAATTACTGTATGTTTATCTTCTTTTTCAGCCTCCTGCTGTACTTCCATTTCTCACAAAATGTGTTTCCTCAGTGTGAACGATGTCAGATACAAAAATAATGTGTAATGTCAGGTCAGATATTTATAATGAACATTTGCATTCAACTAATTAGGAAAGAATCAGAACTGTGATGCACTTTGTTTTATGTCCATATTTAGTTTTTATGGTGCTGAAAAAAAAGAAAGAAACTGACAGCATATTTGTGTTAAAATTAGTGGTGGGCCGTTAACGGCGTTAACGCACTGCGTTAACGCGAGACTCTTATCGCGCGATAAAAAAAATAT
>JAUMHQ010000081.1:844205-863685 GCA_032361165.1 Enteromius paludinosus | reverse complement strand
AGGGTAAACAGGAAGGAGGACGAGGGAGACTAAACACGATGAAAATGAAACTAGACTAAGAATACAAAAACAGAACTGTCTATCTATGAATTAGTTTTCAAAATGTGTAAAAAAAAAAGCACATACTATGTACTTATTCTATTTATAAAATATAGTAATTAACATATAAAAACTTTTTTATTTTAGTTGTTAGTTTTAGATTTTTAAATAATAGCATTTAACTATTAATAATTCATCTAGAAATGATAATTTATAAACAAATCTAAAGAATTAATTACTTTTTAACACTGGGGAACTACAAAATATTATTATTATTATTATTACTTTAATGTAATCATTTTTTATTTTATTTCTTTTTTTACTTCCATACAATTTCATAAAATTCCATAAAATAAATTTGCAGTGAAAGCAAAACTGAAATGGTTCGGTTTCCATTCACTCTAAGCCTCAATTTTACCCTGCAGCAAAACAAAATGAGTTTATCCTGCTGACCACCTGAAAATGAACACACAAATGCGCTCAGGGAGTTATAAAAAATGTAATAAAATGACCAGCAATCACTGTCAGTGGCTAAAAACCTGAAACAAATGTCTGTTCTGTTTCTGTTTTTGTGCTATCACATCACTGAAGTGCCTGACCTCTCAAATATCCATCCAAACAGATGCTGTCACTTATAAATCCAACCTCTGATCACGCTTCTGTTCAGCATCTAACATACAGAGCTATTTTAAGAACAAAAATGACAAATCAGATGAAAGCAGCAGAAAGATTAAACAGATCCTCCAGTGAACGTGACAGCTCTGAAAAGCTTTCTGCAGCTCTTTAGCTCGAATTATTCTGATGACGGCCATTAAAGGAGCAGCGCCTGAATGACAGGATCCAGTGTGTGTGTGTGTGTGTGTGTGAAGCGCTTGTGCAGATGCTCTGGAAGCGTGTCTAATCTGAACTGACTCGGAGACGTTTGACCCCAACAGTAAACAATAAACTATAGAAGAAGCTGAACTGGCCTACAGCTCTCAGGAACGAGCCTCCATTCATCCTCAGTGAAGCAAAGAAAGACTCGGGCCATCAAAGACTGACCATACGTGTTATTGTATCTTCAAGACGAACTGTGTGAAAATGGCACAAGAGCTATCCATGCAGTTGAACTTATTTGCATTGAAGAGGCTGCTTGTAAGCTTTATTGGATGAATCGTATTATGTCAGATATTATATGACAGAGCCTATTGTGCTGATTGCTGTTTTGCAGCTTACGAGGTTCACTGAAGCTTGTCCTTGCTGTGTAAAAGCCAAATCCCATATGTTTGTTTGACTAAATATTACTTGCCTGATATTATATTATTTTATTTAATACTCTGGGTTTAAAAGAAGTAAAGAAATAAAGTACAAAATAAATTGAGAATTTGAAGGGAAAGAAATGCACATATTTTCAGCTCATATATAACACATAATATTTTTGGTTGGAAATATTTTACATCATTTTAAGGTTTTATGCTTTATGTCACCATGGTAACCAAAGTTGTAATACTGGATGCACTACAGAAAACATAAAAAAACAGGATAGTAGGTCATTTTTTACACTAAAAGCATGTTTATGCACGTGTTGTTGTCTTGTGGATTAACTACTGCAATAGTGTGTAATTAATCATTCACGGATCAGCTCTTTTCATTTCTAGTGCCTCAGTGTATTTTTTATTTTTTTTTGCATAAAAATAATCAAAGAAAAAAGCTGAACTTAATTTTTGGTAATCAGCATTATGCCACAAATGTTGTGGACTGAACTCGTGCTAACCCTGTGATATTCCTCTATGAGCGATGTTCAGCAATGCAAAAGCAGCGTTCCTGTAAAACTGATTCATTATGTAATTAAACAGTGCAGTATCCAGACTCATTAACTTATCAACAAGTAATCATTCTCACTCTGAAAGGCCCTAAATATTGCACCCTTCACACACAGACATTAGGCAGGAGATTAATTACCTGCAAACAAACACCTGACCGGCGGAGCGTCTCCAGTGAAAACCATCTCTCCCATCTCCTCGCCGCCTAATTATGCCCTCTGTCTTTCAATTAGCACAGCATTTGCACACTGTCACTCTTCATCGCAGTCGTACAGTCATTCTCACACACGTCAGGCTTATCTTTGACTCTGTATGACCAGAGTCAAAGATCATTTATAGCATGAGATATAATGGAGTGCTCAGCTATCTTTCATTATGGTTTCTTGTTGCAGATGTTTCTGGCAGAAATCACATAGAAGGGATGAAAACAGAAACATGACTAATGGGTCAGTGATATTTGGTCTGGGTCTTGAATTCAATTATTGGTAATATTTTTTGAGGAGATTACAAAAATGTCTGAATGAACTGCCCTCATATTACAAGCAAACAAGAAATAAAGCAACCGAGAAAGAAAAAAAGTCATAAAAAAATAAAGTTAAATAAAATTGAATACCAGATAGATAGACAGATAGATCTTAAAAAAAAAAAAGATAAAAGATAAAAGATAAAGATAGTTCACTGCATGCAAAAAAGGAGAAAAAAAAGAAATATGAATATGAAAAAAATATTAAAGCATTTTATTTGAAATATAGAATTATCTCATTTATTTAGCAATTCTACTCATTTAGAAAAAATCTCATGGCTGTATGTGTGTGTGTGTGTGTGTGTGTGTGTGCGTGTCAGACTACTTTTTTGTGACTTAAATCATCATTCATAAGGTAAAGAAGATTCTGTGAAAATGTGACCTTTTGATATTGACTGAGTAAGACCATGTCAAAGACTGAAATCACTGTGAAATTAATGTTTTTTTAAAACTTCGAGTCTCAGATTATTATCAAAATGTGCTCTTTGTAAGACTTAAATCATCTACATAATTTATGAGAATATGGGCCTGCGTGAAAAGTTATGGATGCAATAAATTAAATAATAACCAAGAAATAAATGTACAATAACAATATTCATACATTGTATAGCGAGGAAACTCATTTATATAATATCAATAAGTCTACAAACAAGGCAAGGTTAGTTTGGGTTGTAAATTGGTGCAGTTTATATTTTTTGTTTATTTATTAAAAAACAATTTTTACCATGACGAATATGTTTAGAAACCTCTTTGAAAAGCATGATTTAGATGCATTACTTCAAATAAATATGTCATTGTTGTGAGTCTATAGCTCGAGCTGCAAGAAAACCCATGATTGCTCGTCTTCCAGCAGATCCGCCTCTCTACAGACAACACATCTCCTGTCGCAGGGCCCTGGCACTCATCAAATGTGATTTCCTCACGTAAATATTTGTGTCAAACAAGCAATGCAATGCCCTGTCAAAGGCGTGCATTTCCCCGTTTAAATTACACCAATTTGTGGCTTCATGTCTGCAGCACGTGCCTTGCTTTTTGAATCCCGACACATCCGAGGCTTCCTCTAATGGTGCGTAATTTCTCTCAGATCCCGGCCCAGTGAAGAGAGGATATTTGATATGATGGGCACGGCCAATAACAGAGCCACTGGGCTGTGCAGGACCAATGGATCGGTCTGAGAGGAGACGAGGAGTCAGGGAGCGGAGAACGCAATTGTCAGGCTTTATTGGAGCCACTATCAGCAACACGGCTGGAGAAATGGACCCTCATAAATTATGAAGGATGTATTATCAAACAAATGGAATGGGTGACAGTGATGGAAATTAGAAATGGGATTCGGCTCTTCTGCTGTGGCCGGTAATTATACAGCGACAATATATCACGGCTTCTCCACGGCCCAATGTCAGACGCTCATACCTGAGCACAGACGAGCATGGGCTGGCAAAAATCGCTCACGCTTTCTGCTCGCTGGAGTTTGACACAGTGTAATCGCTCTGGGAAGAATTGCTGCAAAAAATGGTTTCGGTCTATGAATTATAAATTACAATTATTTTTCAAGCCCCCTGTAATGGAGAGCGATCAACTTCGAGGTATCCTCGAATTCAATTTTCTGACAGTATCAAGGTCGTTTCTCTGCAATAGAGTATGAATTGTAATTATCAATTAGCATGATGATAATCACCGGTGTGCGTTTCACCTCTGAGAGCAGATGGTTCATCACGTGAATACATCGCAAGGTGTGAAGATTTCTGTCATTCAGATAATAATCAGGACTCGAAAAAAAAAAAAAAAAAAAGAAAATTAATTTCAAGTTTATTTTTGTTTTTCTGTGCCAATAATAAATATCACACATCCCCCCTGATATGCTAAATTTAGTGTAATTCAGTGTAACAATCCTGTCAGGCATATTTACAACAAAAATCTATTTATGACACAGTAAAAGATGAATTACTTGAACTCCAAATACTAACTAGTTTTATTTTACCCATTTGTTTTCTTTTTTTGTGTCTGTTTTTTAACTCATTTAAAAATCACTAAAAGTAAAAAGACTTTCTTAGTCTTTTTTCTATTTATTTGAATGTGTGCAAGTCAGAATATGCAAGTTTTTTTTTTTTTTTTTTATATATATATGACAATGTAACATTACTTCAACTAAATTCTGACACTTTATTCTCCAAAAACGTATTTGAAACCTTAAGACCTTTTTTTTGTTTTCGGGATGTTCATCATCCACATATTTTAAAACTGATTTTTGAGTCAGTTGGACCTAGTATCTTTTTTGAATAAAAGTTTATTTTCAAGGGCTTTTCCAAATAGACTCAAAGCAGCTACTGTGACACCTCTTCTTAAGAAACCTTCATTGGATTGTAGTGATTTCAATAATTTTTGACCCATCTCAAATCTCCAGTTCATTAGAAAACTGTCTTTCCTCAGTGCTAACCATATTTTTGAAACATTCCAGTCTGGGTTTAAGTCTCTGCACAGCACAGAGTCTGCTTTACTACGGGTCCTTCATGATACTCTGATGGCGACTGATTCTGGAGACTCGGTTATTTTAATTCTGTTAGACCTAACCTCGGCTTTTGATCATAAAATTCTTTTATCTCGATTAGAACACCTGGTAGGCCTTGAGGGAACTGTTCTGAGCTGGTTTAAATCATAGTTAACAAATAGATGTTTCTCTATCAGACTGGGTAATTTTTCCTCATTGCCTGCTAAACTTTCCTGTGGAGTTCTGCAGGGTTCTATTCTTGCACCATCTCTTTTTTCTTTGTATTTACTCCCTCTCAGCTCTATTTTTAGAAAGCATGGCGTATCATTTCACTGCTATGCAGATGATACCCAAATGTATCTACCTCTGAAACCAAATAAACATACTGCTCCAGAATCTCTTTTCGCTTGCCTTGATGAAGTGAAAACGTGGTTCTCTCATAATTGTTTAAATTCTGAATGAATCAAAAACCGAGTTTATAATCTTTGGCCCTACTCAGAATCCAGGGAGCAGAAGTATTGGTTTGGACTATCTTGCTCTTTACTTCTTCCTGCATTAGGAATCTAGGTGTTTTCTGAGATCAGAGTTTAAAATTTGATAAACAGATTAATGCGGTAATTGGTTCCTGCTTTTTTCAGTTTCGCCGCCTCTCTAAAATTAAATCTTTTGTTTCTGCTAAAACTTTAGAGATTTCTACCCATGCGCTTTTTACATCTCCTTTGGATTATTGCAACTCTTTATTTTGGCATTTATAAATCTCCCATTGCTTGGCTTCAGTTAGTGCAAAACGCAAATTTGATCATGTCGCTCCAATTCTGAAATCACTGGTTACCATGCACTGTTTTAGAATTGATTTTAAAATTCTTCTTTTTGTTTTTAAATCTATAAAGAATCTGGTACAGAGCTATCTGTCTGATCAACTTTGTCCACATAATCCTATGCTTAATTTGAGGTCTGGTGATCAAAGACTTCTCTCCGTTCCCAGATCAAGGTAAAAGCATAGAGGAGATAGAGCTTTTGCTGGCCCTAGGCTTTGGAATAGCCTTCCAGCCTATTTTAGATCGGCACAGTCTTTGACTGTTTTTAAGTCATCTCTTAAAACCTATTTCTTTACTTTGGCTTTTAATTATTTGTGATTTTATGGTTTTTATCTGTGGTTTGATATTTGCATTGTGTGTCTTCATCTGTTCAGCTCATTTGGTCATGCTGTTCATAAATGTGCAATACAACTAAAACAAACTTGAAACTTGAAGAGTAGAAATTTAAGGTGCTTTTTATGGATGTAAAATAAAATTTATGAACTTTTGTGATCTTAACATTTCTTGACCCAATTGCCAATGAAAATTAATGTAGACATTTTTGTTGAAAACACTTTTATTTTAGTGTTTTAGGATTTATGTTGCCATGGTAATCAAGTTCCAATACTGGATGGAGTACAGAGAAGAAAAAATAGTAAGTGATTAAAATTTTTTTTTATTTTTTTATTTATAGGTTTTTACAATAAAACCATGTTTACATGAATCTCGTTGTCTTGTGGATGTACTGCAATAGCAGGTATGTAAACATTTATGGACTCGAGTGCTTCAGTGTTATGCAGATCTTTGCTTGAAAAAAATGGTTCTGGGGTGAATTGCAGAAAAAAATGGTATTGCTTTCTCAATTACAAATATTTTTTTAATCCCCCTGTAATGGAGGGCAACTGACTATGGGGCATTGCCGAATGAAATTTACAGACAATATCAAGGTCAGTTCTCTGCAATAGAATAGGAATTGTAATTATTAATTAGCTTGCCGATGATCACCGGTGTGCGTTTCACCTCTGAGAGCAGAAGAGCTGCAGATTGAGTTCTGCTCTCAGAGGTTGGTGTGAAGTTCTCTGAGAGATTTCTATGTTTTCTGCTCTTCTCGACTGGTTGGAGTTTCCCAGCAGAGACGGACCGAGAGTGAGGCTGAAGCTTCGCTGCTGTTTCTCCTGAGTTCAGTAGCTGAAGGTCAGTTGTAAAGCTTCATTAGACACTAAGCTAGACTGTACCTCTCGTTTGGCTTTTATGGCTGGTTGGATGAGTGTGTTTGGAAAGAGGCTATTTTTAGCCTTTGTATTAAGTGCTATTAAATGGCCTCTACAGAGCCAAATGCACACACAGGTTCCGGAAGCGAAAACTCCATTCATTTTCTCCATAGAGAAATTGATTTATAACAATAACTGATAAAGCGTTAAAGACACACCTGCTCCAAGTTCCAAGGTTGTTAATTGATTGTTGATGCTTTTGTTGAACCCATCTGTTCATAATAGCTCAACTTGTTTTGAAGTAATCATGTTTATAGTGGAATTGGTGCTGAAATACTACATTGCCCAAAATGCTGTAGAGAAAATTCCACCAATCAGAGAGTTTCAACACCAAAGTGAGATATTAAGCTCCACCCACTGCCATGAACCACTGGCAAATTCTCAAAATACTTCTATTTGATACAATAAATAAATAACTTGTTTATGGGAAAAAAATAAAAACAACAAACAAGACAAACTTAAAAATAAGTTTAGAAGCACCTAACCCTGATCATAAGCCTAAAACAGATATTTCCTGAAAAGGCATCCCTCAATTTGGATTGGTTGATTGAAATGTTGTTCCAGGATCAACAAGAAGGTTAATTCAGGAACATCTTGTACTTGGTTAATGGTACATAACATTTCAACAATGACTTCAACAACACTATGTCTGAAAGCAGTGCTGCTGAACACTGTGCTGTGTATTTCTCTGTGCTCAGAGTCTGGTCTTCTGTGCCTCCTCACGTCTAAATAAAGCGTATCTCATCTGAGCTCTCCAGAAACATGACAGGAAGTAGAAGAGAGGCACAGCTGCTTTCTGGGAATGGAAACAGAGGCTGATTAACATGAAGAGAGATCCAATTGATCTGTTTTAAGACCTAGTGAGCTTGTTTAGCCAAAAGTTAGGCCCGCATCAGATGGGACCTTCACAGAAATAGTAACCTTTGAGAAAAAGAAGTGCACTTAATTGTAGTGAACATGCATTTGAAGCTACTTATTTATTTATTTAAAGGGGGAGAAAACAGTTCTGCAGATATACATTAATGAAATTAAAGGCAACTTTAGTGCAGGCCTACTTAAAGAAAAACCTTTACAGTAATCATCTCCTAATACACTTTTTTAACTGTATTTTAGGATAATGTCAAATTATTTTTTTTTGCACTTTGAGTTACATTTAAACTATTTTTTTTATTATTGTATATATATATATTATTATTTTTTTTTTTTTTTTTTTTTTTGTATTTCTTTATTATTTTGGTATGATTCGATAGTACTTTTAAAAATACCTTTGTAATAATGAAATTGCAATTCAAATACATTTTGTACAACATATTTAATATTTAAAACTACATTCAAATATATTTAAACACGAAATTACAGCATGTTTCAATTTATTTTAAATGCTTGTTGGAACATTCATCAATAAGTTGAAACATATTTTAAAGACAATATAATTTATTATTAATATAATTTCTTATGAAGTGAATAAAGTCCCACTAATTGCCTTTATTAATAATTTCAACTGTAATACATTTTAATTACAGAGTTTATTTTTTAAAAAATTAAATATTTATAATATTTTTTAAAAGAGCGTGATACATTGCTACTGCGCTGAGACCAATGGGAAAAGTCAATCTGAGATGGTAAAGATGCAAGGAAAATGTTAATTGTATGTTAATGTTTAATTGAATGCCAAGAGTATCCATTAAATTATTTTAATCAAATTTAAAAACTGGCTATTTTATGCATCAGTTGGACATATAAGAGCCTAGCAGCAGGGTTTGACAGTGTTTCAGAAGTTCTTGTTAAGCAGTTTCTCTTTTACAGTATATGTCAAGGCTGTTCTTATTTGTGTATTTTAATTGAATATCTTCCTCATCAAAACCTGTCTGATTCTCATCTCTGCCAGAGACGTCCAAATGCGTAGCTTTGGACCAAAGATAGCTCTTCTCTTCTGGCTTTCTCTTTTAACTTTCTCTCTCTTACTGGCAGTCAGAAACAGAAGAAGCAGGTATTTAAAAGCTTCTGATCTGTGGGTTTTGTCACAGCTAGATGCCAGTCGAGTTTGGATATCATTCCTCAACACAACTACTGCTTTATTTTGATGCAGTTATACTGAGCCACAATTTGTATTACTCAAACTGCCCTCAGGAGCAGACGAACACTCAGATATGCATTGTTACAGCCATCATTTCACATCAAGCATATTTTGCAAAGGAAACCGAGCAATTTCACCCAAAACTATTGTCTGTCATGCTGTGTCTAGACTGAATGTTTCTCCGCTGCCTCTCCGTTTGTGTCTTGTTTTACTCAATGCAGGAAATGCCGATCAGTTTCAGAGGAACAGAACTTCAGACTATAGAAGTGATGCATCATCATTTTTTTTTTCTATTGATTGATTTATTAAAAAAAGAATGTTTACTGTATAATTTTCTCATGCAATAAAACTAATCAAAACAAATACATTCGTACATGATCCAGCAGCACTGCACTTAGAGATGCCTTATATTTCCTCCAAATGATCAAGATCTTTTGAAAACAAGGCAGTGGCTGTTTAACTCGAGTGTTTGTTCCTTTTATTGACTATAGTAAATTATTCAGCTTATATACCATGTTATGAGTTTGTACATCCCCTGGACATTAAAGCATTGACTTGTTGACTGATTGCATAAAGGTTTGCTGAGGAAGGCTCTTTGAAGCTCTGATCATTTGTCTGACTGTGATGCAGTTTTTGTAGAAATTGTTAGAATGACATCTCATTATCCATAACAGCACTATTACAAGAGAGAAAGAGACACAGACAAAACTGATGATATAGAGCAAGCAGTTAGGGTTTAATAATCTAAAGAGCCTTTTAGTGGAATGGAAAGAGTGAATGTTAAGTCAGCTTTATTTGTATAGTGTCAGATAGAGTCAAAGCATCTTCACAGTGATGAACATGAAAACAGCAGAATCAATTCTGGAAACTGTATTACGAAAACACGTCAGGTCCTGCTGTAAAACATCTCTTAAAGACAACTTTGTCATTATATAGCTCAAGTTAGTTCAGTGATGCTTCAGTTCAAACAGGCCTGTATGATAATTCATGTTTTATTCACTTCTCCTGATTAATTACGCATAATCATCTGCAATATTAGCGTGCTTGTTAGTCATCCTGAAAACATTTTGTTTCAAATTGCCATTTTCGTTCATGTTTTGCAGTTGCCAGATTTCAAGAGCTTAAACCCCCAAATTAAAGTGCTCCATAAGGGAAGTTTACACAACACAATTTTTACCCAAAAAAAACTATTTTAATTTTGAACAACAATGGCATTTTGTGGTCCTAAAAATGAAAATAAAATAAAATAAAAAAAAATAAAATAAAATTCTGATCAATACTGTTATCATCTTTGTGCAATATTAAAAAATGTTCATGCAAATTATGTTCAGTCTATAGACACGGGCACAGGCATGAAGTGATTCTTTACAGTACAGTACACCATCGCTAACTATTGGCCTGACATGAATAATAAAGCTTGTTAATTCATTTCGTGGATTGGTGTGAACAGGTTATTTTGACAACCTTCTAATCTGTGAGCAAAACTTTCCAAAAACTAAGAGAAAAAACCTTTCTGTACATCGCTGTCATGTAAATGTACTTTAAACTGATACACTTTCCTTTCACCTAAACTTTCCAACCTGGTAACCATCTGTGTGCATACTCCCAGAAAAAGCACTGATGAGCCAAAAACACCAGGAAACATTTAAGACAGAATTTATCAGTCTCTATTCACAGATTTTCTGCTCAACTGAAAGTGTAATAAAGCCAGTCGGTTTTCTTTCAAGCGGTCGTTTACACTTTTTATGCAAAAAATACTTATTAAACGACACTGATAGTGATTACATGATCATGCTCGACCACTATCTTGTAAGTCACAGTGTGAAGTTCATCGTGGATCAAAGCTTCTTGATGTTTACACAATATCTCACGGGCAGTAGAGCATTCAGTGCTGACCGAACAGCTGTATAACATTAAATAGATACCTTAAGAGAACATATATACACTGCTGCTGTTGTATTGTTTGGATTATCACTCTCCTTCACACTCAATGCTGCTTTCATCCACCGTCCATCCATCCAGCGCACCCATGTTTGATGTCTCCATTCCCATTGATCTTCATATTCTCTTTTTTTTTCAAAAGAGCCTGTATTTCTCATACTGAGAAGTTAAAGAAGCAACCTTCCTTTGAAAAGTTTGTGCTGGCTATGCTTCTTTTGTCTCGCATGCCTCGGGATCACAAGGTCTGCTGAATTTAAATGCAAATTGCCAAAATAAATTATTGATTCCTTCAAAGCGGCGGCAATAAGAAAACATGTGGGCACAACGGCGGTCCTCGATCCCTCCGGACCCAATATAACTACTTCTGTAGATTGTATAAAGGAGACGGAAACCAATCTGCCCAATGTTGCGTTTCAATATATATATATATATATATACACAGTACACAAAATCTCCGCCTGCATTATTCATTACATAAGCCATTACTACAAAGGCATGTTAAATATTCATCAATATGCAGCGATGCAGCGGCTTGCACACATGCAGATGACACTTGTGACGGGTCACGGACCTCTCCTGTGTCCTCCTCATTACTATTTTCAGTCGTCGTCTGGGGACGGCAGGTAGAAGGGATGCCCTAGTTAAAAGCAGGGCTCTTTACATTCGTACCTTGAGAACAGGCGAGAGGACACACGAACACAGTTTGATGAGAGAAACTCTGCCTTCAATTAATATGAGTAATGGAGCTGTCAGTGGAAAACATTTAATGCTAAAGCGAAACGTAATGTGCGTGCGGAGGCATATGTGCTCCGGCGAAATTAAACGACAGGCTTACCTTTGTGTGTCTGAGTGCGCGGTTACTATAGAGATGGGTTAAATAGAGTTTTAATGAAATTATTTTCCGAAGTCAATTACAGAAAGGCCTAAAGCTGGCGTTCAGTTTTGCGCTGATGAAGGCCTGCAGGTCTAGATGAGCAACAAGTGACCATGGAAAACTAGAATATTTACTATATTATTATTATTATTAGTAGTAGTAGTAGTAGTAGTAGAATCAGAATCAGAAAGAGCTTTAGTGCTAAGTATGTTTGCACATACAAGTCAAGTCAAGTCACTTTTATTTCTATAGCGCTTTTAACAAAACAGATTGTAGCAGGATTGCGATAAGAGAAGGTTGCGAGCTGGATTCAAACTCTCATCGGTCGCATGAGCACCACGACTGCTAGGCCAAAGAACCAACAATCATTTTTTCCAGCTGAAACAAACTGTCCTCGCACTCGACTTCTAAACCATTTTCCACACTTTTTTGTCCTCAAAACACATCAAAACCACATTTTCAGAAGTCTCAAATGTCCGCTTCCCAAGGTCAGCCGATACTCCTCTGCAGTGATCAGTCAAGAGCCGGAAACGTGATTTCACCGTTACCTCCCGTATCGATCCACGGCCTACATGTGTTCCTCTCGCTTCCAGTAAGTTCAAAGACAGAGGAGTTCGTGACAGGAATCACACAGGATCACTGTAACTTCCAGACTCACACATTTTCTGATACTTAAAGTTAAATCTGAGCCTTCAGAAATCACGCTCTAAGTGTGCGTGTGTGTGTGTGTGTGTGTGAGAGGAAATGCATGCTGCTCAGAATAACACGTGTCCCTTTTTCCCCATTCAGTGCAATCTCTGCCTCCGACAGAACAGAAGCGACACAGAAAATGCATTAATGGAGAATCGCACCCAAGGGTCCATCTGACAGGCCTTGCACCAATGCACAGCTGCATTTCTCTCCAAACCTGTCTGTTTCTCTCCAGACAAGCAATCTACAGACTCGGGGTCCGTCTGAAGCGATGACCCATGATGCTATCTGCAGAGACAGAGCTCTGTCTGGTATAAAGGAAGTGCTTTGATTGGCTGAAGCTGAACCTCTAATATGAGCCATTTACTCCAGGATCAGACTCAGAGAGAAGCCAGTGTGTGATATTTCTGAAAAGTAGACGAGGAAGTGTAATAAGATTATTTGGCATTACCACAGGCAGCATCCAGCCTGAGCCGTCCGTCCAAATCTCTCCTGAATCCAGTCCAGAGCTTATTCCCAGATATCAATTCTAATCCTAATCAAGCACGCTCTGGAGCTCCATAATTACCCAAAAGTGACGGGTAAAAATATTCATTGCACCTGGAAATGCGATAAATGAGGCATAATGATATTTTGCATATCTTCTCCAGAATACATGTGTTGTCTGCATATGTGTTATACAAGTATCATTGTAATGTCATTTATATAGTATTAGAATGGAGGAAAAAAAAACAAAAAAAAACAAAAACAAATGGTGTAGAAACAGTTTTCACTCAGAAAATACTTGGCAGGTAAAATACTGAACCAAACATGCATTTGGGAAGTAAAAAGACTTAAATGGTATTTTCTCGTAAAACATACTCTTTGCTGTTTATTTATTAGCTTTTTTTCTATATTTTTTTTCCCCTACATTGTTTTTTTTTTTTTTTTTTTGTATTTTATTAATAGATTTTTGTTCATTTATTTATTTGAGTAAAAGTTAAACAAAATTCAAATGTTACCTTGGAAACTAACTTTACATATATATACACACACATATACATACATATATATACATATATATATATATATAGTCATTTACGAAAAAAAATGTTTTAGCTAACTAAATTAACCCTGCATTATAGTTATTTTTTTTCCACTTTGGGAAACATGTAAGTGTGAATTTTCAGTGTGAACGCCCGATATTTCAGTACTCACAATTTTCCAGTCCTTCCAGAGTCTGTGTGAGTGTCTGTGTGTAAGTGTGTGTGTGTGTGTGTGTGTGAGCATACAGACAGACAGGGTGGGGGATGTTGCATTCTGACACATCCGAGACAGCTCTGTGAAACAAAACAAGTTTTGTTTTTGTTTTTTTTTAAAGCTGGAAATGTCTGTCAGGCTGCAATATCATGCAGTCACTCAATAATCACAGTGAACGGCTCATTTAAGATCTGACAGAAGCAAAACTCAAACTCTCAGATAAAGACACCAAGGAGACATGAGACATCTTTCAAAGACTTGTCTCATGAACGCCTTTCTATGTATTTCAGTCAACTGAAACGGCCAAATTAACTGTTTTAGGTCTAATAATACAAATAAAATGTAATGCATTTTAAATAAATTAATAAATGTAAAGTAGAAGTTCAATGCCATACAATTGCACTGCAAACTTTTGTGAAACTAAAAACTAGCTCAGATTATATGTTGATCCAAAATTATAATTTTAAAATGGAATTGATGTTTATTACTTTTATAGAGCACATCAAATTCTTTTCTGCTTTAAACCCAAATTGCTGTCTTTTTTCTCGTGGAAGCCCAGAGGAAAAGCTCTAAAGACTTTTTCAGTGAATGGATACTGAGGCTTTTAGGCTCCAAAAAAGATGCAAAAACACTATGAAAGCATCATTAAAGCCCTTCATGGAACGTGTGCTATATTCCAAGTCTTTGTGCAATAAACTGATTCTGAAGCGATTGCTGTTAAATAGAAAAACATCTCAGTGTCCATCGTTGTTCTTGCTGTCAGTATCAGTCAGGGTTTGTGAACAAATCCTTCACTGAGTCACTTGTTTTCAATGAATTGACTGATCCGGCTCACAAACCGCTCTGAAAGATTGATTCACAGAGCAGCCGGACCTGGTTCAGTTCTGAAGGTCAGGCACGATCTGGACCATCATCTGTGAGCAATGACCTTCACTCTGTTATGTGCTAATATAAAGTCTTCAGAAAACTTAAAAGAATGATTATTCAGTAAGCGTCAATTATTCATCTTTTGCAGAATTAGTGCATTTTTTTTATTTTTATATTCATATTCTAATGAAAAAAATGGTACTCACCTCAGCTTTTGAAAATGTCAAACACATTTTTCTTGTAATACTACTTAACAATTACATTTTCACACTTACAAATATAGATATATTTGACACAAAATATGAGACATTCTCCTTTATAACCATCATTAACCATATGAAAACATCCCTGACTCTTGCTTATATCTCCTTTTGTAAACAAAATAAAGATAATTGATAAGACGATGATGAACTGTTTCCTTCACAAAATTAACGGCACTCCTGGGCGTGACTCGGACTCCGGACCTGACAACAGCTCTCTGGGCCGTGATTCGGGGCTGGTACCCGATAACTGCGGATTGGAAACCACAAGGATTTTGAACGGCACTCCTGGCCAAACTTCATGAACCGGATCTGGAATAGGCAGACTGGAATCTGCGGGGGACTGGAACGGTACTCCTGACCGAACATCCGGAACTGGACTTGGAAGCTGTGGACTGGACTCCGCGGGAATCAGGACTGGCGTTTCTGACCAAAGTTCTGGATCCGGACTTGTAAATTGTGGACTGGAATCCGGGGACTGACATCTCCTTGGTTATAATTGGTCGTTCTGTCACAAATTGCTGCTCGCTTCCCAGTGGACAGGAATGCAGACAACAAGAGCTCTGGGTGAACTTGAAACATTTCATAATGAAACACGAAAGGTACAAGAAAACCCTGGCGAAACTGCAGTGACAACACATACATACAATTAACGACCAACACTGACAGAAACACAAATCACATTTAAATACAAAACTAATCAAGACATAATACAGGACACCTGTAAGACACAGCTGGAGGGGACAAACAGGGAAACACGTGAGAGACAGAATGAAAACAAAAACACTGGCAGCATATGGACCAACACATGACACACACATACATTGTGTACACAAAAAACTTTTATTTTGGGTGTGATCAATCGTGATTAAGCATTGCGCAGCACTAGTAAATACACACACATACATTATATATATTGAAAATACTTACATGTTCATATTTATATTCATATTATTTATGCTTTTTGTTCTGAAATTGGGTTTAATATAGGGCTCTGGCTGGGCCATTCAAGAACAGTCACGGAGTTGTTGTGAAGCCACTCCTTGGTTATTTTAGCTGTGTTCTTAGGGTCCTTCGACCCAGTCTGAGGTCCTGAGCACTCTGGAGAAGGTTTTGGTCCAGGATATCCCTGTACTTGGCCGCATTCATCTTCCCCTCGATTGCTGTACCTGCAGCTGAAAAACACCCCCACAGCATGATTCTGCACCACCATGCTTCACTGCTGGGACTGTGTTGGACAGGTGATGAGCAGTGCCTGGTTTTCTCCACACATACCGCTTAGAATTAAGGACAAACAGTTCTATCTTGGTCTCATCAGACCAGAGAATCTTATTCCTCACCATCTTGGAGTCATTCAGGTGTTTTTAGAAAACTTCATGCAGGCTTTCATGTGTCTTGCACTGAGGAGAGGCTTCCGTCGAGCCACTCTGCCATAAAGCCCCGACTGGTGGAGGGCTGCAGTGATGGATGACTTTCTACAACTTTCTCCCATCTCCTGACTGCATCTCTGGAGCTCAGCCACAGTGATCTTAGGGTTCTTCTTTACCTCTCTCACCAAGGCTCTTCTCCCCCGATAGCTCAGTTTGGCTGGACGGCCAGCCCAAGGAAGGGTTCTGGTCGTCCCAGACGTCTTCCATTTAAGGATTATGGAGGCCACTGTGCTCTTAGGAACCTTAAGTGCAGCAGAAATGTTTTTTTAACCTTTGCCAGATCTGTGCTAGATGATCAGTAGAAACGGACAGCCCATGAGTTAAATAAATGAGTATCACAGCATGAATACTTATGACCATGTGATATTTCATTTTTTCTGTTTAAAAAAATCAGCAAAAATGTCAACCATTCTGTGTTTTTCTGTCAATATGGGGTGCTATGTGTACATTAATGAGGGGAAAAATGAACAAATGGCTGCAGTCACAAAGAGTGAAAAATGTAATGGGATCTGAATAGTTTCCGTACCCACTGTAAATATTTGAGTCAGGCCAAGTAAACACTGACCTTCCTAATGCTATCAGCATTACATCACTTCTGTCAGCCTGACTTCAGCTTTATGGGGATCTGTGTTTCAGAGCTCGTCTCTCAGACTCAGGGGAGTCCAAGCACAAAACACAACTGTAGTAATGACGGTTTGAATTGTTTTTTATTGCAGCGCATTGTGAAATTGATTTCCAAGGTGTGAAAAATGCTCAGCTGAGCCTCGGCAAAAGGGACGTGTGATGGGGGTTTAGGTGTCTGCAAAGGTGTAGATCGAAAGCTGAATTGTCGAGGCGTTTGAAAACGGCCTCTTTCTGTGAGCGTGGATCGAATGGCAAGCTGTTGACTCTTTTGTTAATGGCCTATTGTTTCCTTTGAAAGCCGCGCATTGCTTTAGCCCATAAAAACACAATAACTATAAACTTTTATTTCTGCCTTTATTTATACATGATGCTAGAATCAATTCTGGATGCTTTATATAAGTAAGGGTGGGGGGATTATTTATTTACAATAAAATCAAGTCGATTTTTTAAATGTGATTTTGTCTTGAATAGTACTTGCCAAACTGCAATGAATATTTCATCAGTGAAGAGGATCTCTGTGCATGCAGGCCTGGAAACAGAGCATCACTGGCCTTAGGAAACATGAAATGCAGATAAACACTTACAATGTTGATCTTTCTGTCCAGGAACAGCAGGATCCCACGAGAGCCTGTTCGAGCTCACCGTTTTTATTGTTTTAATTGGAAGGAAACTGCAGCAGTTTTGCTGTGAAACGAAGCACTTTTCATAAGCAGAGGACAAAACGGGGCCAGGAAACTGCTCAAAATCAAGATTTTGTTCTTAGTTAACAGATACTCAGTGCTTAACCTGTGAGAAACAGAAATCATCAACGTAAGGTGGTCCAATGAAGAATTTTACAGTGCACCAGCCTTTTAAATGCTGTATTAAACCCTATGTGGTTTTGCAAATGTCCTAATAAACTTCAATAAACATCACAATTTAACCTCGAAAATCCTCATGAGTAAAATGTATCTGAAGAATATTCCCGTTCATATTCACAATTGTAAGCACTCTATGGTGACTATGAACATGCAACTAGTTAAGTCATGGCACCTCAGTGTACTGTACTGTAGTCATGTGCTGAATATTGTGTATATTAGCGGGTCAGAGGAGCATGTGAACACGAGGCGGTCCAGCAGCAATCTAATCACCAGAGTAAAGCTCCAATCTCACTTCTCAGGTCTGTGTGTGATCGATCAGACCTCCGCTGGTTTGTGTCTCCTCCGGACGCCAAACACTCACGCTAATCACACATTTCACCAGCCCAAGAGTCTGCTGATGCTTAGCCCTGCTATCTTTGGATAAGTAGCACAGGACTGTGCGTGTGTGTGTGCACCTCTGTATCAAGCACCAATTAGACGTAATATGCATTGAGGGCCTTGCATGGGAGCTCAGTTTGCTAATGTTATGATCTGAAGAAGCTCTGGAGAAAGGCCACATTAAGAGCCTTGAGCCTGGAGGACTCCGCAATATAAGCAATAAAGGATCAATGCTTTGATCAATCGTAGCAATTAGCGTTTGAAGGCGGTTTTGCCGTGCCACGCTAGCACTTTGCCTAGCATCATCACCCAGCATGCCACGCTGCATCCAGAATGAAAAATTCATGAGCAGCCCTTTTATAGGGAATATATCAAGTGCCAAATTACAGAGGATGAAACGTACACACACACACACACACACACACATTCTCTCTCATGAGCAGGTCCAGGCATTTTTTTATTCACATTTTCTGCAAATATTTGGGCAGGAATATTCAGAAAGGGAATGGGTGACACTCAAGGTATGAGTAATTTTGTTACAGTAAAGATATACAGTATATCATACAGTTATTTCTGTTGGAAATTCAATCTCCTGTGCCTTTTACAGGTGTATATACTGTAGTACCAGTCACGTCTATTGGTAGATGTTGATACAAACATTTATTTCATTACTCATTTCTGACAGTATTGAGAAAGAGACTGGATTTCTGTGCATTTGAGAACATGATATGCAACAAATATGCTTTGCCTAATCTGACAGATCATCACAGCATTTCATTAGATTGCAATTTGTGAACCTCACCAAAACTTTCCACCAAAATAAAGGTTTATGGGTTTGCAAGATTAATGCATGTAATTGTACTACTTTATTTAAATGTACTTTAATTTGTGTAAATTAAAAATCTTTTTTATTTGTTTTATAGTACAGTTTACATATTGCTAATAAAATAAGTATTGCTATTGCTGTTATTTTTACTTTACATTACAAGACATTTAGCTTACAAGACATAATTACAAAACAGTATAAACAATGCTTAAATTAGGCCACAACCTTTAATTCATACAGTACTAGAAATATTGGTAACACTTTATTTCAAGGGTCCAGAATAAAGTATTAGTTAAGCTTTAATTAATGGTCAAATTGTTCATAATTGAGCATTGGTTGAGCAAAAACACAATGGTAATTAATGATTAACCTAACATTTTAAGGGTCCAAATTGTGCATTTGTTAAAGGTGCCATAAAATGGAAAACTGAATTGACCTTGGCATGGTTGAATAATAACAGTTCAGTACATGGACATAACATACTGTGAGTCTCA
>JAUMHQ010000081.1:825445-840510 GCA_032361165.1 Enteromius paludinosus | reverse complement strand
AGCCGCGGCCATTGGCTCGCTGTAGATGGCGTTAAGCTGATTGGTTTAATCTTAAACCACTGCAGCGGCCAATGACCATTGCAGTTAACACTGCGTGATTGAATAGGCTTCAGTTAGGGGAAAAAATGAGTTTTCCCTGAAAAAACCAGAGGTTTCAAAGACAAAAAACGCTGCTCTAATTTAACCATGTAGAACGTGTAAAATCATAATAAATTCATACTTTTTTATTTGGTCAGTACAGGGGTGGCCAGGGACATGTCTACAGAGGCACGGGCCTCCCTAGGCCTCCGTGTAGAACCGCCACTGCATCTGAGAGACTGAGTATCACTATTATATCTCTTTAAACTGGATTGTAGATCGCCTTCATCACCACTCTACTTACCGGGCGGGCTCTGCAATGGGCTGATGCGTTATGGACTCGGAGAGTCCACACCTTTCGTCCCTGGAATTCTTCCTGTATCCTCCGCTTTCGTACTTTAGCTATGTCAAGTGGTTGGAATGAATCTGCTCTGTAAGCAGTGTTTTGGCGGGGACTGAATTCACAAGTACGCTCTCAAATAGCCATCTATGAGGATATGGTTGGACTGGAAGCCTTCTTGAAATGAGCACTAACAATCTCTCAACACCTGACTGCATGCGAAAGTCCCATCGATCATTCACCTGTTAACAGTTTGACTGAAGAACCCATGCACACTGACACTTACCATCTCACGGCTCGTGAACGCTCTCGCTGTCTTCAAGAAGGTCTCTGCCTATACTGTGGGAACTCAGCACATCTCCTCTTGCAATGCCCGGTTCGACCACCTAGAACAACGGTGAGTGTGGATCACATCATAAACAATGTGCACACTATACCTTTAATTGATGCTATGATTGTTTCTGAGACACGTCTCTTCCCAGTGAAAGTTTTAGTCGACTCTGGTGCAGCTGGGAACTTCATTTCATCACGCTATTTAGAAGCCCTTGACATACCCAAGGAAAAGAGCCCATCCACGTATTGAATCACCACCATTCAAGGAAAAGTGCTGGACACGCGCCCAATCAATACCTGTACGCCTCAACTCACTCTAGGCATCGGCTGCCTTCACGAGGAGTCTATATCCTTCTTGATCCTGCCAGATGTATATACATCTAGGCCGGCCGTGGCTGGAAACACATAACACCAAGATTCCCTGGCGGACAGGTGAAGTTCTGGAATGGAGTCCAAATTGCTTAAATAACTTTCTAACTTCTCTTCCTCAGCGAAACCTACCTTGCTTGTTCACCACCATTGAGAGCCCAAGAGTCGCTGTGGAATCGCCTATTCCCCCTGAGTATAAGGAATTCACAGACGTATTCAGCAAACACGCAGCCACCAAATTGCCTCCACATCAGAATTGGGATTGTGCCATAGACCTTTTACCTGATGCAGTACTGCCGAAAGGTCATGTATATCCTCTTTCTCTACCTGAAAGAAAAGCCATGAATGAATACATCACAGAGACACTAAAACAGGGTTTTATGCATCCTTCAATCTCACCTGCAGCCTCTAGTTTTTTCTTTGTAGCAAAAAAAGTCCCTGTATTGATTTCAGAAATTTTAAAAGCATACAGTAAAATTTGCTTATCCTCTTCCACTTATTCCTTCCACACTAGAGGAACTGAGACAAGCCAAAATATTCAGCAAACTGGACCTACGCAGTGCGTACAATTTGATTAGAATAAGGAAAGGAGATGAATGGAAAACCGCATTTGTGGCCCCTAGCGGCCATTATGAATATTGCGTATTTCAAAATTCCGAGATCTTCAGAGATATGCTTCATCACTTCGTCATTATCTATATTGATTATATCTTGATTTATTCTCCTGATCTAACTAGCCATGTCTCTCATGTACGTCAGGTGCCTCAACAATTAAGAGGACACCAACTCACTCAGAAAAGTGTGAATTTCATCTGTCTCAAGTTTAGTTCCTAGGATACTTCATCTCACAGGAGGGGATAGAGATGGATCAAAAAAAGGTATCCACAGTAGCTGAATGGCCTGTCCCAACTACCGTGAAGGAAATTTAACGGTTCCTCGGATTCGCAAACTTTTATAAATGCTTCATTGCCGGTTACAGTCTAATCTCTTCTGCTTTGACTTCCTTGCTCAAAGGGGCTAAAACAAAGATCCACTGGACACCCGCAGTACAAGAGGCTTTTGATCAAAAAAGCATTCTGCACTGCACCTATCCTTCACCACCCAGATCCGAATTTACCTTTTGTAGTAGAAGTAGATGCGGCAAACACAGGAGTCAGAGCTACGTTATCACAATGGCACTGATAACTTCCCATCTTTCATCCATGCGCCTTCTACTCCCGAAAACATTCCTCGTTCGATTTCACCTTCACCTATCGACCAGGAACTAAGAATACAAAAGCAGACACGCTATCTCAACTTCATCAGCCTGATCCTGTCTCCGACATTCCAGAACCTGTCCTGCCATCCACAGTCTTCCTAGCTCCCAATCAGTTGTCCCTCCAAGAACAGATCACGCAGGCATTGACTCACGAGCCGATCCCTCCCGGGTTTCTGAAGGCAAACAATATGTCCCACTCCCTATCCGCCAGAACCTCCTAGAACCTGAACACACCTCTATACGATCAGGACATCCAGGTATTCAACGCACACTCATGTTACTCCGGGAAAAATTCTGGTGGCCTAAGATGAGTCAGGAGGCCACCGCTATGTCCGAGGATGCTCCGTCTGCGCCATCACGAACACACCTCGACACCTGCCCGAGGGTAAGCTAGTCCCATTACCTATACCCCAAAGACCGTGGTCCCACATCGGGATAGACTTTGCTACTGACCTGCCCGAATCTGATGGGTTCACCACTGTCTTAGTAGTAGTCGATAGGTTTTCCAAATCCTGCAAATTGATCCCTCTGTCTGGATTACCTACTGTTTTGAAAACTGCTCAATTGTTGTTTTGTCAAGTATTTAGACATTTGGGATCCTGGAGGATATTGTTTCGGACCGTGGACCACAGTTTACTTCACGAGTCTGGAAAGAATTCTTCCGTCTCATGGGAGTCTCCATCAGTCTATCCTCGGGCTACCACCCACAGACAAACGGCCAGACAGAGCGCACAATCTAGGAGATCAGCTGCTATCTCAGAGCGTACTGCCATGATCATCAGAACTCCCGGAACCAATATCTACCATGGGGAGAATATGCCCAAAATTCCCTCAGACAAGAAACGACAGGATTAACCCCTTTTCAATGTGTTATAGGATTCCAGCAACCCCTCTTTCCTTGGAACGGAGAACCCTCATCTGTCCCAGGGCTAGACTACTGGTTCCGGGAGACTGAGCGGGTATGGGACTCGGCACATATTCACCTGTAACGCAACGTTAATTATTTTTTTGTCTGTAAATAAGAAAAATTTTTTAATGCATTTCACGCATGCACAGTGTGACAAATTATTTGACAGGAAAGTGGGACAACAATTACCTCGGAGTAACTGCACTTTGCATCAGTGACACATGGGTACTGAAGTCTTTTACGCTGACTATATTAAAAACTCAGGAGCGTCATTTTGCGGAGCTTTGTAAAGAACAGTTCCTGTCTGTTGCACGTAAGTGGGGGCAAACCACAACCATTGGAACTGACTGTGCACGCGACATGGTTGCCGCAATTCGTCTTACACGCTATAAACGCATGAACTGTGTCACTCACATGCTGCAGAGAAGGTGTCACAGTGAGTCTTGCTGACACCGGCTTTGTGAATGCTTTGGTCAAGGCAGCGCCGTGCACGATAGTTTCGACTCCGCGTGACAAACGCTGCCAGTGTGATGAAAGCACAATTGGCGCGCGCTGCTCCGGCTCTGCATACGCGCTGCTTACACGTGCAGTGTGAAACCAGTGTAAAGGTAAAAGATTGTTCTCATTGCAAAGACAAATATAATGGTATGTTTCAACTTGATTTAAACCACCATTATTTGGCTATGTTAATAAACAGACACATTATGAAAATTATGTATCTGTTTCCTATTATTTATCTTTTGGTATGCATTTCAGAAAAAAAAAATGGTTATGATTCAGGTGTAGTTGCAAATAGTGATTAATCCACTGAAAATCCTGATTAATTATAAAAATTTAAAGAAAAAAAAAAAATATACATCATTTGACAATCCTAATATATATATATATAATATTTCCCTGGGAGAATAATAATAATAATAATAATAATAATAATAATAATAATTCTTGTTTTTTAAAAGATCTTGTTTTCCTGAAGTCCCTGAACTGAAAGGGAAAAATCAGAGCACAAAACAAACAAATAAAAAAATAATAAGGAAATCCTTGACTGATGCCCAAGAGGTGCAAATATTACGCTCATGCCTCGATTTTCTCAGAAATGAAAAGTATGCAGCTCACCTAATGTTACACGAAATGCCATTTCAGAGTACAGGCAAAGTGCCGAAGAGATAAAGAAAATATTACAGTGCAGGATGATGATGACGGTTAATTGCTCTGTCTATCAGGTAATCTGCTCATCTTTCCTGTTGCTGCCAGCATTATCGGAGATTACAGAAGATCTGGTTATGGCTTCGTAGATAGTCCAGGTTCCTGAAACCCAATATGCCAAAGAGAGAGAGGAAGACAGAGAATCCGAATCCTGAACTGCTGACACAGACTGAGCTAGTCAACACCACAAAAGCTTGCATATCAGGTTGTCTGAAGCCATCTGCTGACTTCCTTCCTGCGCTTTCTAGTTTTGCTTTACTGTTCTTTTAAAAAAAAAAAAACTAAACAAAACAAAAAAACAAATGTTAATGGCAGGGCAATTGATCTGTGCATAAATCACTAAAGAGGAATAAATCTCCATCGAAAACATCTTGGAGTTTTGGAAGGTTACAGAGCATTAAGAGAAACACACAAAAGCTGCAAAAAAATGCAGACTTCGAGGCCTGCTTTACAGAGATGAGGCTTTCAGCAGGTTAAACGGAGGTTAGCAGAAAGATGAACCCGGGCTGGCTGAGCGCGCCTGTCGCTAAGGTTTGTAATATTTGTGCCAAGTGACTTTGTGTGGTTTGACAGATGGGAGGAAAAGACTGGAGTTAATGGGGTCGCCAGGCTCATGCTCCCTCTAAATGAGATGGTCAGAGACTAGGCAATGCCACGGCAGCAGCTGATGTGCATTCGGCCCTCAAGTACAGTTTTTCCTGAAAGTTTATCTCCACCTGAAGAGACCCTCTGTCATGTTTTTCTTCCCCTCTGTCAGGGAACTTGCTGCACAGCACTGCCCTGAGGCAGAACAACATATCCGGCCACGGCAATGACATGCAAACCCTGACTACCACTTTTTCTGGCCTCCTGAATTGCCAAAAGTCTTTTTATCATTTGTAAGTACTTGTGCAGAAGGCAAACAAGGCAATTTCTATTTATTCATTTATGTTTGAATGTTGAAAGAAGTAATTATTTTATTAAGCAATGACTGACAGCAGACCATTATGTTTTTTTTTTTTCTTTTTAATAAAATGTTTAAGCAGGTTTAAATAAAGCAAAGGCTGTGTGTTTTTCAAAGAACATATTGCAGATTGTCTATTTACACTAAGTGCAAATAGCCTACCTTGTTGGCAGAGGCTGTTCACACTAACCACCAATGTGTGACTGGGCAAGTCAACGCTACCAAAGACCAGAGACTAATAACAGCTCCAGAGATGTAGATCATTGTTTACAAACTCTGTTCCTGGAGGCACACCAACACTACACATTTTCCAACTTTTCCTAATCAAACACAACTGAATCAGAGACCCCATGACCACATACTGTATATATGTCAAATAAGGGAGACATCCAAAATGTGTACTGTTGTTATGTCTCCAGGAACAGAGTTGGAAAATACTGGCGTAGAGAGTAAAGCACGTCATTGATATTTTTGAAGCAAGTTCAAAAGTGCCTTTTGCAACTTTTTTTCCCCCTTTTTCAAATCTCATATCACATCAGAAAGATAATAATTTCATAATTTCATAAAAATAAAGGAAATAATCAAACAGTTGAAAATAAAATATCTAGGTTTAGGGTAGCTGTAGGGAGGATTGTATTGTCCCAATAAGGTGAAATCAATTTTATAACTGAAATTAAAATTGTGATTGATGCTCAATACATTAATACTGAAACTGCAGTACACTACACTACTTACAGTAGTTTAAATAGCCATCACCATTTACACTTTGTCACTGACAAAATATTATAACCCCCTAACCCTACTTTAAAATCACATACTTATTTCAAATAAGTAAATATATAAATAAAAACCATATGATAATCTCTGCCAAAAGACTTACTATATATTCAAATTGAATACAGCTGTTTTAAATTGTAATAATATTTCAAAATAATGTTTTTACTGTATTTTTGATCAAACAAATGCAGCTTTGGTGAGAAATGGATAAGATAGATAAAACTTTCAGCCTTTTAGAGCATGTAGACAGCACTACTGTAATTTTGGGTCTTCGTTTTCTTTAAGTTCATTCTTCTTCTAAGGTGTAGGAAAATCTGATAGAAAAACAGTTTGGTGAAATTGCTTCCTTTGCCTGCCAAGTCATTGACCATCTCTCTCTCTCTCTCTCTCTCTCTCTCTCTCTCTCGTGTGCTCAGAGATGGGAATGAGAAGTCCAATTGCTCTACTCGGTGTAATGTCATTTTGATGATGCTTTAGATCAACATGGTTAATAATATATCTGTTGACAAATGCTGCTCTCACAAGGTGTGTTCTTCCTCCACAGATTCTGTAAGGGACAAAATATTTTGCAATCTTTTGCTTGATTTCATCTCTTGAAAAAAGGCCTCTGACGGCCCGTTCTCTGTGAATCTATCTGCCTATGCCCTCCTGCTCAATCTATCGTCAATGCCAGTTCAACTTAAATAAACATCGTTTCATATCAGCGTCAAAAAATGACCTTTTGACGTGTTTTTTTTTTTTTTTCTCCACTAAGTGAGGCAGAGACGCTATACAGTATTTGCTCGATGGAAATCGCTGAGCAGAGCGTGTGCTTTCAGAGGCTCAAGGTAACAAACTCACAGTTCTCTTTCAGAAAGCTAAAAGCCTGACCAGCGTGATGATTGCTTTCAGTTTTAAGAGAAAGTTGTATAGGGCTAAATAAGTTTTGTATTGAGGGTTGTCCGACCCATCAACACTACACAGTCAAGAAAGTAATGTCTACGGTTTTTATTTTGTATTTATTTATTTTTATTTTCATATATGCTGGAATAAGGTTGAAAGATGGTTTGGTTTGATTTCTTTAAGGGTGTCTGAGTATCTGTTATCTATTTATCTGTTATTTTATGCATTCGATTATTGCCAAGGGTTGAAAGGTCAGGTACTGTAGAATTTGTGACTCTGGCTAAAATAACATTGTTATTTTGGAGAAACAAGTAAGTGAATTTAGCATGTTTCCTAAATATCTGCAAATGTATCATGGTATTTTTATATTTCAGTACAGTCAAAAAACGACTTGCAGCACAAAACAATGTCTGAATGGCCCTGAATTAGCTAGGTCCTAAACAGTTTTAGCAAGGGGTAGCTAACAATGAGGCCTCAGACTGTAGATGCATACTGTTGAGTATGAAGCTGACGTCACATGCAGTGATTGTTCGGGAGTCGCGGCAGTGACACATGACCAAGATCTGTGATGAAGGCCACTCATGCTGAGGATATGACTGTCTGACGGGACCGACCGCCTCTCTGACCTCCCGAGATTCAGAGGGATTGGAAAGACTCGTGAGGGACCCTGGAGCCGGTGGAGCGGAGAGAGAGAGATCGCAGAAAGGGATTATAGATGGATGAAGAACGAGAGCTGAAAATGAAGGATAGTCGCTCTTTGGCACCCTCACTCTGCCCTCTAGTAATCCGCTGGTCCTCTGTCATGTTATTAAGTTGTTAAAAGGTCAAACTTTTCATACTTTATATCATACTAACCCTTCCAATGACAATTTCACACAGTCACTTGCTCCATCTTTCTTTTTCTTTTACACCCATACCTAGACACAATAGATTGGATGAGTGGATGAATGGATAGACAGATGATAGAAAAATGGATGGATGAACGGACAGATAGACAGATTGTAGAATGATGGGTGGATGGATATATCAATATGTAGATGGACAGTTTGATAGATTAAGAGGCAGATATATAGAAGGACAGATGGATGAGCTGATGAGTGGATAGACAGATGATAGAACAATGGGTGGATGGACAGACATAAATGATAAAATGATGGATGGATGGAGAGACAAATAAATGATAGAACAATGGATGGAAGGATAGAAGTTTTAATATACAGTATAGACTGACAGATGGATGGATGGTAAAATGGAAAGATAGATTAATAGAATGTTACATAGATAGGCAGATGGACGAACAGAGAGACGGACAGATGTAGTATAACAATAGATGGATGGATGGATGGATGGATGGATGGATGGATGGATGGATGGATTAGATAGAATTCATGCTCTCAGAGAATAATGTACAGTGAAAATACAATATTTCACAGAAAAATAATAAAATACCACTGCAAGCAGTGACCGTCATAGATTTATGTTATATTAGCATATAACTGAGACGTTTTTTGAGACACATTTGCATAAAGCTGCACACACTGCCACCAATTTGTGTATGCATAAACACACTAATTGTTGATTTAACAAATGTGTTTTGTGTAGGCTCTGGAATGATGGTCGCTCCGGGCTAAAGTTTGCATTCTAAGATAACGTCATTAAGCAGGCTTTGTGTTTTTCGACCTCCCTGTTGTTTCATACAGATGACTTAATTAAAGAGCAGCAGCGATGTTGTTTCCGCCTTAAACCTTCATCCGTCACAGAGAGCCGAAATAAACTGCTGCGCTCCAGTCGCATTTCTTATAAAACCGACGTTCTCCGAACCTTAGCGATGAAGGCGGTCATCGGAGGGTCACAGTCCACAACTGATGGCTTCTCCTTTGGCTCAACTTCAAGGAGTTTGCATTGACTAATTAACCTCAGTGGTATTTGAATTAGGAGTAGAATGAAAAGCCTCCATACCAAGTCTTACTTCTGATTTTATAACAGCAGACCTGATTTAATTGCCGTTCTCTTAATAAATGCTTCGCTGCAGAACGCGGCAGATGTCTCTGAAGCATCTGTGAGGCACTGTGTGGCAAATGGTGTCCGGTGGGACGTTGCCATCAAAGGTAGTCCCATCCTCCACGCCAAGGAACAACTGAAATTAGGCTGCTCATTGCCTCAGTTTATTTGAAACTTTTCCACCTAACTTCTATGACAGGATTCACTGAGATCCGATGTTTTATTCATTTCTTTTTTTTTTTTGTACAGAACCTTGTGACAGCTGCAACTCAGAATGATTTTCACATTTATTTAAAATACTTGTTTTGGAGAGGACAATATTTCATCTTTGAAGGCTTAAAGAGAATTAAAGACGGAAAAAACCCTATCTGGTCTCACGGCACAAATGTACCTCGGTGTACTTTTTAGCGAGACACACAACATGTACCAACAAGTACAAGTACATGTCACTGCAGTTTCCTAAAGAAATAAACAAACAAAATCATAACATATTAATGCAAATGCAATTAAGATTGAGAATTTTCAAGTAAATGAAAAAAAATAAATGACTGCATGCATGCACAACTGAATAAATAAATAAATAAATAAATAAATAGGCAAACAAACTTTAAACGAGGCACAATAAATTGGTCAAAGTTACTAATTTCAAAGCAGAATAAGGGCTCAAAAGTGCTTTTTAGGGCTTTAAAATTGGATATAAAAGTGAAGCAGTGGAATGAAAGTAGATGAGGGATTTAAAAGCACAAATGTTATAATTGTATGAAACAAACGCATGTCTATTATTTGAGCTGAAGGTTTGTTATCTTTTTTAGGATCATACAATTTAATATAATTTCAAATAGAAAAGGTTAGCTTTTTTCTACATATTGAAGACGTATTGTTAAGCGAAACTGTCCCTATTTATTTAAAGGACAGAGAAGTCGTAGTTAATACACTCAATAAGTATGTAGCTTAATTTGTCATAAATCCATAATATTTCTTTAATCAATTACATAGAAGAATGCCAGTTTGTCCTCTAACAGTTTTACAGTACAGTGTTCTTCCAGTGATTCACTGTGTAGTAAATGTTAGGTTATTAGGTACACAAACCAATCAATGACACAGCAGAATCTTTCTTGTTGTAATATTTATCTAAAGGCTGTTAGGAAAGGAAAAAAAAAACCTCATAGAAATCGATTTCCCGCAAAGGAAGAGCAAAGCATCTCGGTAAAGGGCATCATTTGTGGTAAAGCATAATAATTTTGCCCACATTTTTTTTTTTCTGTTTGGAAAGTGCTCTGCATGTGAGTTAATGGGAACATCTCCTAGACAATGTTTGCTTTGATTGATCAACATAGCTTCACCCAGATGTTTGTCTGACATCAAGTGCACAAAACTGTCCACTCAACAAAATTGACACCTAAACAAATCATTTCCCTTCTCGCCTCATCTCCTTTCCTGAGAGTTTGCTCAGTCTGCCCTTGACGATTTGTTGCAGCTACTCCAAGGCCTCCCTAGACGCTACTCTTCAAAGCCTTCAGACCTGTGTTTCAGGAAGTCTTTAGAGACGGTCTCTTCCATTAAACGTGCCGGGATGTGCTGCAAAAGCTCACTCCAGGCACTGAGGCAAAGACAAAGTTTCTGGGGAAATCCCAAGACATTTAACTTCCCCCTAAGACAGTTTCACAAGTCTGTATTTTAGCCAATTGCATAATTAATCAGAGGTAAATTATTCAGCGGTACGGCACCAACCTGAGTATTGAAAAAAAAAAAAAAAACAGAGAATGTGGAGCGCAATCTATGTGAATCAGCAGCTCTGATTATAAGGTTCAGAAGAGGGTAACATTAAAAAGATAATATTTACTGTAATTTCTTTCACGAAGTTGAAGTGCCTATGTAGGATGCCACAAATAACGCAAATTATGTAATCAGATTGCTCTTCAAGTAACTAATTATTTGCCACAGTTTTTATTAATAAAGCCTATATTCTTTGTTTAATTACTTGATGAATATTATGTTGTGAATTCAAACCAATTTTAACATATTGTGACAATTGAAAACTGGTACATCTGAACATTAGTGTCACATATAAGCTTCATATATGTGTTTTCTAACTCAATATGTTTGCTTGGTAGCTCACTTAGGTGATGAAGAGCTCTGGTTCAAACCCTGTGAGTCAATGGTTCAACCAAACAGCTCGCATGACTGCATCAACAAATGTGTTTTTACATCACGTACAGTACATAACACGATAACACTATAGGATAGGTTTGGGTTGGGATTGGTGTAGAGGATATTTCCAACATGATAAAGCATTCATTTTTAGTGACACTTATGAACCACCACAATATGTACCTGAGGCAACGTAATGCGAACAGCAATACTTGCCTATATCAATTAAACAAATATGTAACTGCTGTGAAACGTGCAGTAAGGTATGTAATAACTGCTGCGGTGCTGCATTTAGAGGCACACATTTCCAATGAGCCTGGGTTAAATATTCTAATGAATTGCTTTTTACTTTACAAGAAACAAAAAAAGAATAGTATATTTTTCAAATAAGTAAAGCCATTCTGAGAGAAATCAGGAGTAATACAGAGAACATTGCTGTAGTTTATTTACTCTCAGTCGCTCAAAAAGCTGATTCAGAATTCCTCAAAATAAATACAAAAACAGTGAATTGCAAGCAGAACATGATGCAAACCCATGCAATAATGAAATATGTTAAATGTATTAACACAAATATCATGTAATCCCATTTCATGAACTGGTGTCTTTGCTGCTGACGTGCAATGATCCAATTCAACCATACTAATGAACAAAACTTAAAATCAAGATACTTGCACCTTTTATTTTATGTTATGTTATTATTTTGTTTTACTTTGCTATGTTATAATTTCTGAAGTGGGTTGATTTTTTTTTCTCTCCTGCGTTTTACTCCTCATGCAAACCAGACTGGCAGCACAGCTGAAAAGTTTGTCAGATTGTAGACCTATTTATTTTATTTATTTTTTCTCAAAAAGAAAACTAATTGATCGATTGATTGAACAATGCATGTCCATCTGAAGTGAGAAAAAAAAAAATAACACAAAACTAATTTAGCATATTACATAAAACATACATAACACAACAGGGAGTATTAAAAATACCAGTGTCAGCTTTGTACTTTTATTTCCGAGAGTGCACAGAGCATAAAAACATATAAAAATGTGGAAATTTACCCAAATAACATGGACACGCACTTAAATGAAGTGACTACAATGTTTTTAAAATAATTAATACTTTTATTAACACATTTAAGTTATCACAAGTGACAATAAACACATGCAACAAGGAATTTATGTAAAAAAAAACATATATATATATATATATATATATATATAGTTTCTAAAAAAAACAAAAAACAAATAATAATTATAAACAACAATAATATTATTAAAACTGAAAAAAAATTATGAAGCAACATGACTGTTTTTAGAATTAATAATAATCAGAAATCAGCATATTAGAAGGACTGAAGAAATAAGTACATTTTAACTAAATATTCACATTGTTAGAAAGCGGACTCAATACATGTAAGTATCAATCAACAGGAGTATTTATTGCAGTTCGAGGACATACAATGGATATAGCAGATGAACACAGGTGAGTCGCGTAACAGATGGATCACTTGGAGAGAACTGTTGTAGGAAGTAACTAGAATGTATTTGTTTGTAGGAACGATGGAGCGCTGGAGATGGAAGGAGACGATGGAGACACAGAGACGAAGAACCACACTGGAGACACAGGAGTCTGGGCAGAACACATTGCGGAAGACATGGTTTTATGTGGTTATTGATGAGTGTGGAGAGTGACTGCAGGTGGAGGTGATGGGTGTTGGTGCCCAGTATGTGAGGGTGGAGCATGCTGTGGATGTAACGAACATATAAAGCTATCATTTCAATTGTAATAATTTTTACTGTGTATACTGTAATTTGATCAAATAAACGCAGAATTGATTTAAGCTGACATTTCTTTAATGTCATCATCATAAAAGGCAGCCTAGACACACATGAAAGTGAATCAAAAGCAGTGAACAGCTATTTTTGGCGGAGTTAACAAATATTTAACTACTTACAAGATAAATCATGAAATGCAGGGCAGCGATTTCTGTGCAAACGTTCATATTAATCTGTGAACTGTTAATAAACTGATTTATTTGCTCATGTGAACAACTTTCAAATCCTATGTGTTAGAGACAGAGGACAGTTTAGGAGAGATTGTTTAAATATAGACTCCATTCGACTATAATGTGAAGTAAAATACTGCAAAGTAGAGTTATTTTTATTTTTTTCTCATTTTAGTTAACAGTAAAGTCTTTACAGTTATTCCCACAACGGTTAAATAGAATTGCTTGAGTAAAAGCAAATCAAATGCCAGGCAGAAAGTAGAAAGCACTGAGAAAAAGACTGTCAAGACTGTCGTGATTTCCCTTCTTGTCTTTTGCATTTAGAGACTGTTTTGTTTGTTTTGTTTGCTGTTTGTTCAGTTTAATTTTGTTCTGACATGAATCTGTTCTATCTTTATTGTCTAAAACACTTTTTCTCAGAACAAAGGGCTTTTGAGCAAACCTGAAAATCAAACAGCAGCTCACAAAACATGGCCATCAAAATCATTACACTGTATAGTTCTCAACAGTAGTCATTCCTTTAAAAAAAATAAAATAAAACAAAAATAAAAACCTCTCTAAAATGTCATTTTAAATGATCTTTTAGCTCTGTAAATGACTGAACATTGAGTTATATTTTTAAAAACATTTAAAAAAACATTTAAAAATATGGAAAAAGACACTGCATGCCTGTTGCCTGTATTCCAGTTTACCAAACTTAGAAGAGAATATCAAATAAAAGTGTTTTGAATGACGATTCAAGCATTTACACTGATACCGCCTGTCATTTCATGCTTGTGTATATGGATGCTTTACATATACATGTTTTACAACTGCATGATTTCTGTTCAAACAGTCACACCTGTGTGGGCGGTAAACATCCCTATAGTTATTATGTGTCTGGGAAGCACACTTCCAGCTCAGAAATGCACAGAGAAGCATTACTGAAAGCAAGCCTGTGTGGCATGTACTTCTTCAGACTCTTCTCAATCAAGCAGAGGTCCTCTGGAGCATCTGGACATCCAGATTAATAATGAATTAAAAAGAAAACATCAACCATGTAGCTTTCTGTTGTCACAGTTGCGCAAGACAAAGCATGGAGAGAGAGTCGCTGGAGCAAATTAACAATATTTTAATATAAACACTGACCAAAGACACGAGTAACGCACACTATACATTGACGAGAACGGACAAACACTGGAAGACAGGAACCAACTTATAAAGGGCAGACAATCACAGTAAATTAACTGAACACACCTGACAGGAATCACTCATTAACCAAAACTAGGTCATGGGAGAACACAAAAGCACATGGGGAGAAATGACAACAAAACATTCACACGTTACATCTGTAAAGAACATTACTTACCATAACCTTGATATGGCTACTGTATACTTGGAACCGAGTCCTTCACAAACCAGCTATGAATCACTGCCAAACTATGGCATTATATGTCTTTTAAAAAACTAAAAAGTATTAAAAAGCCTCTATTATGCCATTTTAAAGGTTGCTAACATTGCTTGAGTCTCTTAAAACAGGTTTACATGTACGCAAGGTCAAAAAAACACTTTAGTTTTCTCAAAAAATAAATGTTATTTTACCTAATTTCTAAATGATTCGTAAATGACTCGTGTGAAGCAGTTCAAAGAATCAAGACCTGTTCACACTACACGTGATATGCAGTGACAAAGCAGCGCAATCCCATTCATTTCAATGAAGAGCTGGCGATTTCCGTCGACCGGATGTGGGCGTGTCCAGCGACCTAATCTCTCAACTTTATGCAAATAAAGAGCAACTTTTGGGAGCGACAGCCAATAGGAAAGAAGACAGTAGTGCTCATGTGA
>JAUMHQ010000081.1:784338-800148 GCA_032361165.1 Enteromius paludinosus | reverse complement strand
AGAGAGTTGTATGAAAGCAATTGATGCATGTCCAAAAGCATTTGCAATTTGTTGGAAGGAATGAGAAACTGCTACTAAGATGTTGTGACATCTGAGACAGAGACTCAACAGACGTTGGATCCATTTGCATGCCGTTTTAATAAACAGGTCAGTAGTCACACAATACAGGGTAGTATCAGGAGCAAACAACACAACAGAGGCAGATAAAAATAGTACCATGAAGCATGCAGAAGGTCGAGGTATCAAGCAAGTATCACAGTCAATAATCCAGGCAGAGTTTGAGGCAACAGACGAGAATCACAAGATCGAGGTCCAGGCAGAGATCGGGGCAAATGGCGAGTATCAGAGTCGGTATAAACAATCCAAGGTAGGTATCAGGTCAGTCAGAATAATCACAGGATAAACGCTTAGAGATGTCACAAGGAACAAAACTTTGCGTCGAAGGTTTCTCCGTGCTTGCCTTATAAAGCGGAATAAATGATCAACACTGGAAGCGGAAAAATACTGGAAGCGTGCAGGTGAAAATGGTCCGGGTGGAACTTAAAACTCAGGTGAAGGTTCCCGCTGATGGCGGTTGGACAGCGCCACAGAGGACCATCCAGTAATAGATGTGCACAAATGACTAATTGTTTTGAGAAATGCATTAACTGTTGTCGTGAGAAATGCACCAAAGTGACTGAGAAAAACTGTAACAATCCAAATGAAAAAAAAAATGTGTTACTCAAAATTTGAAATAAAAAAATTTGACTCCCAAAAAACATGGTTCTTAGTCTCAAGGCCTCAACTGGCTCCCATTTATTTGTAAATGGGTGGCCCATTGGAATGTGTCACTCCCCTTCCCCCCATGAAGTGTACTCTAAAGTACTTCACACATGGCTGTGGTTTGGATGACTGTGGGCAGGGCTGTGAACTGATGACAAGCTAAACTTGGGAATAAAAGGTATAGTTTACTACATGCATTCACAATCTTCAAGAACTTATTGGTACAAACAAGCTACAAAGATGCCAAGAGATTACACTGCTGCTGAGGCTTTGGCTCTGCTGCAAGACATGGACTCTTGTGACTTGGATGGTTGGGAAGTATCCATTCACTTGCAAGAGAGTTCGGACTCTGACATGTCTTCAGGTGAAGAGATGTGTTCCGGGTTAGAAAGTAGAACTCCAGTTAAGAAGAAAAGTTGGCTGGAGACACAGGCTGCACAGAAAGATTCCAACAATGAGACGGCAAAAGATGGCACAGTGTGGGTTGAGGAAGAAGCCAACTAGAAACATATACATGTGATGGAGAGCCAACAGAAGAAGTCAGAAGAACCATCAAAAATCGCTTGCAGAGCTTCTTGTTTTTGGTGAGTTAGGACATCCTTCACACTATAAGAAAATCTACCGTTGAGTATGGCTGCAGGATGGAAGCAGATTGGGACATGTCTGTCCAGTAAATGGCGTTTATCTCCATCCTTCTCTAGAGGGGGTTGATCAGAATTCTGTCGCTGGCTGATGCATGGAGACAAGTTTGGAATCAAGTTTTGGGTTGCATATGACTTGAAGTCAAAATACATGTGCAACACTATCCCTTATCTTGGCAAGGACATCAGTCGTCCCTCTGGGTAGAGACTGTCCGTGAATGTGGTCATGAAGCTGGTGGAGCCTTTCATGGACAAGGGAAGAACTGTTACCACTGGCAATTACTTCACTTCATTGTCACTTGCTGGACGACTGCTCAGCCAGAAAACTATCCTTGTTGGCGTCTTACTTATCAGGTGTTTTCAACAACTGGCACTACACTCTAGACTACACTACAGTTTATGTGCCCAAGCGGAGGAAGACCGTTTTTTTCTAAACCAATTGTACCCTTGGTATGGCCCCTTACATATTGCTCCTAGATGATTGTGATCCCTGATTGAAAAGTCAGTAGCACCTTGTACGTCGCTCTGTAAGTAATTGCCACATTTACAGAACAAAGGCAACTGTTCACATGTGATTAAAGCTATTAGTTAAAAACAACCGGGCCAAATTGCACATCTCTTGTAGAGCTAGGGGGATAAGGCCAAATGGCCCCTCTCCAGGAGTGCTAGTGTTAAGCGTCACATTTTAAGTGAAGTGTAGGACTAAATTTTTAGTGTCAGTCTTAGAGCTGATTCACAACGCTTTGCTTTGCCACAAACAGGATTTTGGATGATGACACAAGCATGGATCAATTGCTGAGTAGATTTTCTAATTTAAGAATATTCTTACTTTTTTTTTTTAATGGTTAAATTCAGACGGATAGGGTTTCATCCAACCCAGGCTCATTGGAAATACATGCCTCTACATACTGTACATCTCTGGAACCCCATAACAGTGATAATAAAACACGCGTTTAGTGACCGCTGCACATTTTTATTATGCTGGTATTGTTTTGATTGCGCTGCTTAAGGTACATTTTGTGGCCATTCAGAAATCAAATATCCACTGAATATTACTAAATATTAATGATCTATCATGTTGGAAACATCCCTACACCAAAACCAAATCTACCCGATAGTGTTAGGAAATGCAAAAGTCATGTAAAAATGTTTTTGTTAATGTACCCATGCTATTTTAACTTCCTTATGTGGATTTGAGCTGTTTTGTAGAATCATAACTTCATGGAGCTCATGTGTGTGTTTTGCAGAGCTTTATGAAAAGGCACGTGTTTCCAATGAGCCTAGGTTGCTTTTTTCAATGATATCGCCAACGCACGTCCTGATATTGCTGAGTTAGGCGTGTTCCTGGGTCAACATATTTTTTTACATATACCCTGGAACAACATTTTATTCCATAATTTTAGTTTTGACCATATCTCTACACTTAAACCTAACCCTACCCATGAGTAATGCCTAAATCAGAGGAAATGATAGATGACTGACACTGCTGTACAAGCAACAAACGCTGATTGTAAGCCTAAACTTCACAAAAACTATAAACTGAATCTGATTGGATAATCACAATGTTGTTCTAGGGTAAACAAAGATGTTGACCCAGGGGCACGTCGAACTCAGCAAAATCAGGTTCTGCTATCGCCAACTACTGGTCTGGCTTACAAAAATACAGAGATTTTGGTGGTTTGGTTGTAATCTGTACATAAGACTTTCCATGTTTAAGTAAAGTTGTTGTCATGTAAACATACCCTCATGGCAAGCTTTAGCTTTCAGGACTGTGAGTGTCTTGGAGATTTGTGATTATTAGCTTCAGGAGCATGAGCATTTTTTTTTCTTGAGACTGACTGTAAGGTTACTTCGATAAATTTGTAGCAACCGCTCTTTTAAGATAATCTTTAGATTACAAACATAAAGCCTCCTCCTGATAGTTGCTCTTGTTAAGCGCTATATTAAATTCTTCCTCAGAAGGGCAGTTTTTATCGTCATAGATAAGAAGTATTATCCTTCTCATCTGTAATTGATCACATTATCGTTAATCACTGCTCCTCTAAGAGACTTAACAGAGATTCTGGAATTTTCTCCCTCGAATAGCCGCTAACAACATCACTGATATTTATTATTTATTTTTGCACATCATTCAATTAAAAGCTTGTTAATATTCGCTGGCAAGTTGTGATTAAACTATTAATCAGTGCCTGATGTGGACATGATTACAAACCTCCACCACCTTGACATGGTGCTCTTCAGGGACTTGTCTTCACACAAATAATGAGTGCTGACCTGAAACGTTGACAGCTGTTAATATTGTGTTTGTTTGGAGTGATACAGAGGAAACAAGCCATCAAGATTAAACTACATTGTTAATCATGAACTGTAATGTATTCCTGGAACTAATTGCTGTAATAACATATCTCATTTCATTGAAACATCATAAGCTCTTGGAGTGCAAAACTATGTCATTGAATAACTTAAGAGATCAATGATGGCTTAAAATGCACATCGAATGCACATTATTTGCTTTTTTGTTTGTTAATTTTTTTCAAAATGTTGAATGTCTGTCTCTTTCTGTCAGGTACTTTTTAATCATCCTAACCATATTGCCCGTTATGGTGCCTCTGACAATAACATGGATTTTGTCATATACCTTATCCACTGGCCTGAGAAGATTTATAAAATGACAGAGTTGTTTGCTTAGATGTCTGCTTCTTATTGCAACGTTGTGTGCTTGCACATGCTTTAATGTTTGGGCTATAGACAATTGACAAACACCTAATCAGAGCACATATATTAGTGTAGAAAAAACAATGTTGCTAAAACACTTTATATGCAAAACCATGGTCATATATTCATATGCTCAGTTTTGTCATTTTAATTATCGCCATGAACATTTTACTGAATCGAAAGTCTATATTTGCCAGCTGGAGTAGCATGAGCTCTGCATTACACTGAAAGCTCGTGACAGAGACATGCAACACACAGACTTGATTATTCAGTTGATTTATGTGTAAGACAATAGCACAACCTTCTGACACTCTGATGCAAAATACTACAAATGCTATTAGTATCTTTCCTCTCCATCTCATGGCCCCTCTAAACAAATATACTCTTGAGATTCAGCATTCGTCGGCATATGTCTGCATGCATTTGTATGCCCAATGAGAAATACAATGCTCAAAAAAACAGTCCTAGCCCCATATGGACTCTTTGCTCTACAACTCTAATAATATTTGAATTGAGAGACTTTCACTCTGTTCTAAAACCTGCAGCACTTTACTAAATTATAAATGGCCAATGTGAAGGCTGTTCAAAAAAAAGGATTTCATTATAGCCAAAATGCAGTGTTACATGTGTCCTTCATGGAGAAGGCAAACCCAGAATGCACTGTCACTAGTTTAGAGAGAGATAGACAGACAAAACTTGTGCTCAGTAAAAAAAAAATTACATTAAATTTGCTTCTTAATGCTACAATTTGGAAAAAGTCCAGTGATGAAGACTTAGAAGACTTTAAGCACTGTTTCATTTTGATTTAGAAACAAAATGAAACAGTGCTTAAAGGTTAATTATCTTAATCATGTTTTAAAATAATGCAGCATCTAAAATAAACTCTACATTCAAGCTAACGATAGTGTTAAGAAAAGCAAATATGAGAACAAAACATTTCCTCAAGCAACCATGCCGTTTTATCTTGCTTTTACTATTATTTCAGTGACTCGTGTCTGACAGACTCATACCAAAGATCGTCACATCTCAAGTGCAATGCTGTACCGGGTGCGCTTATGAGCAAGTTTACTTTCTCAGAGGAGCCAAACATTTGGAGCTGATTATGTGATGCAAAATGTCAAACCATGCACTATGATGAAAGTTTTTCAAAGGTCTCAATATAGTATTATGCAAGAAACTGTGCAAAAACGTTTTGGGGTTAAGTACTGTAGGTAACCCTAGTTCCTTGAGGGAATGAAACACTGTGTCGAAACGCTATGGGAACGCCCTCAGCGTGACCACGCTCTGAATCTGCTGTGTAATCCGTCAAACAAAGAAGCGAGACGTCACCCACAAGTGACGTCATAGACCAGGAAGCCTAAAAGGCATGTGCAAACACTCAACGCCAGCCACATGAATGAAGCAAGCGCTGGAAGGGATGCCGTGGGTGTGGCCAAGAGACGCAGTGTCTCGTTCCCTTAAGGAACTAGGGTTACCTACGTAACCCTGATACGTTCCTTTTCCGGTACTCACACTGCACCGAAACACTATGGGAACGCAATACTCACGCCCCCCAGACTCACAAGTCCCTGCCCAGTGTGAAAGCAGCACAACTAAGGCACGAGAACAACTGAGCCTGGGGTAGCTGGAAGGTCAAGCCCGTAGAACCTGACAAAGGTCAGACAGGAAGACCAACCCGCTGCTTTGCAGATGTCCAGAACCAAGACACCTGCTAAAAAGGCCTTCGAGGCCGCTACACCTCTAGTCGAGTGAGCTCTGACTCCCATCGGTGAGGGGAGATCAGCAGACCCATAAGACGTGGAGATCCATGTCATCCACGATCCACCTGTTCAGAGTCTGCCTGGAAGCAGGTGGAACCCTACGAGGAGGGCCACCAACGGATCTCTACCGCCACACGCGGTTATGAGTCATCCAAAAATATTTTAATGATATTCGGGTCGCGGTAATTTATATAGTACTAGACACAATTTTCTATGAAATACATAGGCCTATTATTAGTTAAATTACTGGTGCGAAGATGACGCACAAGCTCAGTCTGAGTGTAGAGATGGAGGTGGCAAGAGAAAAGGTGAAGACTGGGGAGTGGAAGCTCCGCAAATACACAAATAGAAAGTTCAGCGTTATTAACGGTTGAATAAATGTTGACGCGGAACAAAATTCCAGATTTCCCAAGACGTCGAATTGAGCAATGACATTGTATCATTTTAATAAGTTACTTTTAAACGCATATAGCTCAGTAATGTCAGTTTTATGAATTTTCTGAGAGGGGGTGGTATTTTTGTTGACAATTTGTCTGGGGAGAGACGCACACTTCGATTAGACTGGATAAACACATTGCAGGGAACCAACGCACCTAAAATGCGTCAAAGCATCATTCAAGTTTCCTTCCACCAAATACAGAGAGATGACTATGACCACGTTTCGGTGGCGCCACCCTGTCTGGAACGCAGCAGACACTGACATCCCTGACACCCTCCTTTTGGAAAAGGGGGAAACACCCCACAAGGTTTATAGCTTTGCAGAAGGCCCTCTGTGACTCAGCATCCACCAATCAGCCATTGACCTCGGCACCATTGGCACTAATGTAATTAACACAGGACAGCTAAGTCACACGGATCGAAGCCAGATGCCCCAAGCGTTGAACTTTGACCACATACTAGTGCAAATTCATTGCGTGTGACCCTTGTTGACCTGTCCAGCACACATACACCAGCCCCGCCTTCTCTAAGGAGCATGCGGTTTCTGTGCCCCAAACAAAGAGATGCTGGAATGTCTTTGGAAGGAACAATAACTATTTAATCGATATTAGAACCAAATATGTATGTCATGTTTTTCATTTATGCATTGTGTATGTTATTGGGTGAATGAAGTTTAAAAGGGATCCTATGTATTAATTATAGGCAAGTTTAGTATGTAACGAGTGTGCAGAATATTTTGAATCTAATTTTACGATCGGGTATTCAACAGTGAACCACAAAGAAGTTATAAAACTCAGTTTAAGTTTATGTCAAACTTTAGCATACTCCTCTACATTCCTCAGCGCAAACGTATGCTTGATGTGTGCGCAATGGAGAAGCATTCAGATCGAGACCTGCCTCACAGCATCCAACTGATTGGCCATCCCACCTCATGGGAGGGACAAGATTCCACATGTTAAAACTTGTGTGTGAGGACGTAAACACTGGGCTTTTACCATTTGAAAAGATGTGAAGAAAACATCTACTGGGTGCTCTTTCTCCACAACAAAGATCACCATTCATCCAACGCATCAAGAGAGAAGGGACGAGCGAACCCAGGAAGAACCTCAGCCGCTCCGCGCCCTCTCTTGCTCAGACATCATCAAACAGCAGCTCATCTCATCCGATGAAGTTTCAACCTATCAGCGATCGACCGCACTGACATCAGGAAGCCAAACCGCCGATCAGAGGGCAGAGAAGCGCTGCAGACAACGCATCAGCTGAGAGAACGGTAACGCAGACAAACAGTTTCCTCTACTCGCTGAATGATGCAATTGAATTGGCCAGAATGGTGCTACTAGGAGTAGGCTGACCGCATCCTGGCCACTCATGACCACCCCCTAACCAGTGAGGGATGCGTCGGTTGTCAGAGTGACACAGCAACACGAGGTCCCCAAGACCGGGCCCAAACTCAGAAACTCTGGTTTCCTCCACATAACCAAGCACAAATCGTCGGGAGATCTTGATCATATGAAAGGGATTTGCCCTCTGGGAAACTCTTTGATTTTGAGCCACCACTGCAGAGGTCTCATGTATAGCAAGCCCAGCGAAATCCCGCTGGAAGCTCTTGCCATTGCCAGCCTTGAATGGCTTTCCCCCACTTTTCTGACTGCTGTGAGAATCGAGTCGACCCGAACGGGAGACAATTGTGCCCGCATCGTGACTGAATCCCAAATTACGCCTATATAAATGGTTCTCTAAACCGGAGAAAGCACACTTTTCTTGGCATTTAGTCTTAAACCCAAATGCTTCATGTGAGCGAGGACGACATCTCAATGCCTGTTTGCCTCGGTCTGTGACCGTGATAGAATCAGCAAGTCGTCGGTGTACTTGAGGACACGGATACCCTGAAGCCACAATGGAGCTAGGGCCGCGTCTACTACCTTTGTAAATATACGGGTGAGAGTGCCAACCCGAAGGGAAGGACCAGATCTTGGTAAGCTTCGCCTCCGAAAGCAAACCTCAGGAACTTTCTGTGGGAAGGATAGACAGACACGTGAAAGTACGTGTCCTTTAGCTCTATCGTGACAAACCAGTCCTCGGACCTGATTTGGAGCACAACTTATTTTAATGTAAGCATTCCAATGGGAGCAGGGAAGAGCTGCGGGTGCCGTGCGCTGCTGCGGCAAACCCTGCTGCTCTCCCCAAAGGCTTGCTCCCTTGCTCCACCCAGATCAGGACCTTTTCGCGCTCTGGGACTTCTTAGCCATCAGCACTTCTGTCAAATCCTGCCGAGGCGCTGAAGCCCCAGAGCCAGAGTGCCGCTTTCCTCCTGCAACCTGGTCTGGCGGGGGGCGCACAAGCAGCTACGCTCTCTTTCTGGCTACCCTGATAAGAGAAGGTACTTTTGGGGGGCTGCTGCTTTTGACCAGCAGCCTCCTGAGCCAGCAAACGCTGCGGGAGGATGGACTGGAATGCCGTTGCCTGCTTGTGTGCCTCTTTTTGCCTCTCGACGACTGTATTGACCATGTCACCGAAGAGGCCAGAGGGCGCAAGCAGGGCATCCGACAAGCACACCCTGTCTTGAGATCTGACGTCAGACAAGGTGAGCCAGAGATGTCTCTCTGCCACCACCATTGCCGCCATCGATCGGCCAATCACTCGGGCGGTCTCCTTAGTGGCACAGAAAGACAAATCTGCCATCCTCCCTAATTCCAGGATGTCCTCTGCATCCACCTCTTCACGCTCGCTGAGCTCCCTCAGCAGGTCAGACTGGTTAGCCTGTAACACCATTATGGTGTGCAGACAAGCACCACCCTGACCCGCCGAGACGTACCCTTTACCCACCAGCATCCTCTTACAGCCCCTCCCCACCAGACCCGCCACATTACCGTAGTAATCGGAGGCAAGTATATACAGTCGGGCAGAGAAGCGTTTTCTCCAAGACAGACACACCTCGATTAGACTCAGGCCAATCCAGACTGAGCCGCTCTACAGTGCGAGTCACCACCTCCAGCAGTTTCTCATACTGGGGTGAATGTGGCAGTGGCTGGCTGTACACGCTGACAACATCCACCTCCTCGGACCCCAGCACCAGTCCGCCTCTGTGGCAGTGGGACCTGCCCCACGGGGCACACTAACAAAGGCTCCCTCTGCAAAGAGAGCCCTCCTTGAGCGCAGAGTAGCCAGGTATGCTATTCGAGAGCGGCTACCACATGCTCCACTCCCAAGCAAGCCACACAGAGAAAATGCGAGTCCCGCGGTGGGAGAAAGCGACCCCAAGGACTCACACACTTTTTAAAAGACTTATTTGCACAAATTTTTTATATTTGCTTTCAGTTTCTCTTACTTTTAAAGTGACAAAGAAAGCTACAACCGATAAACATAGAGCACAAGGAATGAATGAACGCTGGTGTTGAGTGTTTACACATGCCTTTTAGGCTTCTTGGTCTATGACGTCACTCGTGGGTGACGTGACGCTTCTTTGTTAGACGGAGTACACAGCAGATTCAGAGCGTGGTTACGCTGAGGGCATTCACATAGCGTTTTGACGCAGTGTGAGTTCCTGAAAAGGAACAAGTCTTTATAAATTAATAATTAGCCACTGTAACTGTTTTACTGCCTGTAGTGTTCATTTTAGCTGGAAATTGCAGTGAATTGAATGTCTAGGTAAATTTTTGGTTTTCAAAAAATAACAATCAACTTCAGAATTACAAATATTCCATTCGATACTGAAAAGTTAATAGATATATACAAATTTGCTTGTTAATGTCAAACCTATTGCAATGCATACAATTGCACTCTGTCAGGCAGTTCCCTTTCAAAAGGTACCAATTTTATTATGTATAATAAGTGTACATTTAGGGGTGAATAAGATAGAAACGTGTTCCAGTGAAACATTTTGTATAGTCACTGGCTATGTAGAGGCTAAGGTGTTTTAAGATGCACCCTCAGAAGGGTGCAGGTATGGTGTAAGACAACACAATTCGAGTTTGGAACATACCGACAGTAAACACATTCTGATTTACCATTTCTTGCCAAAGATGTATGTTCTTCCCCCTGGGCTAAAAGTACTTCTCTGTGTTTTGACCTTGGACATGTCCTCAGGCCTTTCATATCCTTTCCATGTTGAAATGAGTCATGTTACCACATGTCATCTTGACATGCTGGTGAAAACCATTCTGTGTGTGCTTTGTATTCTTAGTCAAAACATAAAGGATTCTGACCTCAGACGGCAGCCGGAGGGAAGATGGACGAAAGCATAAGAGCTTTGAGGTACAGAAAAGGCTGGTGCTATATCTAGCTACATGATTCAGGGATGGAGAGCTGACATGCAGGATGACGGATAGAGGGAGAAGTGGACGAATCATGGAATGCCGGACGATTGCTGAGTCCCATCAGCTTGCAGCACGGAGATATCAAAGTAGCAGGATGGATCTGAATGCTAATGCTCCAGCCTGTCAGTCACTACAGCAATCTCCTGGATTTGCCATTACTACCGTTTCACACACACATTGAGTGCCACAGCTTGACAGGTTTACTGCCAACCGACTGTGGGGCCACGCTTCGTGGCAAAATAAATAAATAAATTAAAAATGTTCAAATCTGTCAGCCATCAGACGCAAGAGAAGAGAAGAGCTAGGATGTTTTGCTCACGTCAAGCCCACAAAGCTTCCTCTCACAATGGTCATGATTAATATTTATACCTGTCCAGGTGCCTTCACATTCACATTGCTGCAAAAAGCTGCAGCGATGGGTCTGGAGGGCTTCAGACGCTCTATGCGAGGAACCTCAAAAACGATAACTGCAGCCTTCCCCTGAAGTGGAACGCTAAAGAAGTGGTGATATTTGTTGGCAGGCTGACTGGCATATGTTAATGTCCTGTTTATTTGTACAACCCTGATGCTTAGTAAAGAGGAACCATGTCAGACAGTATCTATTCAGCCCAGTAGAACTGCACAAACTTTGAAATGTTTGACATATAAAACATGCATAACTTTGGGGGATTTGTTTGGAATAATTTAAGATGAAAAATACATGAAACTCAAAATAAAAAATGCATTTAAAAAAGCCTACATACAGTTTGATTTTATTTCACATGGAGGCATTTCATTTTTTTTTTTTTTTTTTTTTTTAAAGCCTACTTAAGTGTGTTAAGCAGTAATAAAAGTATCTCTTTATCTGCATGTGCACTTTTTAGAGAACATATTTTTCAGATTTGAAGTACACCACAAGTGCACATTCGGTAAAATCAAGTACATTTATTTTTTCACAAGGGGCCTTTTATTAATCCATAATTTTTGCACATACAGTTCCTCCTTGTGTAGAAGGAAAACACATTTTTTTAGCTTCACTTGCAAGATATGCTCCAAGGAGATCAGTTTAAATAAACAAAATGCTTTTTTTGTACAACAGATAAGGCCAGAATCATTAGACTGCCTTTGCTAAAAGGTCCTCCAAAGGTCTTTATTACTTGACTAAGTATCACTGAAATGCTCTGTTTATTAGTGAAAATGTGTGTGCATGAGGAGGGGGTCACCTTTGCATACACAGAATGTCTCATCATGAATGTGTAAGTCTTTTCCAACCCACGTTCCAAAAACAGAAACGAACGTGTCAGTTATCACTCCCACGCTCCCCCCATGTGCTGTGTTAAGAATAGCCTCGACTCGCTCTGGCCAGATGGACGGCGTCGTCCACACCTACTGTGACACACTGTCAACACCAAATTAGCCTCAGAAAGAGGTGGGAGTTTCAGGCACCAATCCAGCAGAGAAGAGAAACAATTAGATCTCAGCCTGAAGGGCATTACATAATGACTTTATTATGTGTACATAAAGGATTTGAAACATTAAGCAATGGCGCTCATGCATTAACTAAGGTTTGAGACAAGCCAGGTTAACAGGTCTGTGTGTAATCATTAAATGTTGCATCTATAGGGTTTCCCTCTTCAGTGGTAAATCATTGCAATTTCTCTTATATAACACAACTTTTTTATTTATTATTTCATTTATTATTTATTTTATTTATTTATTTGTTTATTTATTTATGTATTTATTTTTCTTTTTTTCAGAACAATTACCTCCTGTTATTAGTGAGCTGTAAAGTTACTTTATAACAGTTTATAGACAACTAATATTAAAGAATAACTGTCTCTCCATGCTCCAGCTAATTGGCTGTCATTAAGTCTTAGCCTAGTCAAGTGATTATACTATGACAACTGCCATCTAGGATCATTAGAAGGAGCAAAATAAACCAGCGGTATCAAACGGCAACAATTCAACTCGCCATTCCAGTTGGCTTTTGTCAAAAACAACTCTATCAAGTTGGAACTGGAGGGAAGCTGGAGATTTTCACTCCTTATTTGGTTTCTCTTTCGCGGCGGCTTGAAGAGAATCTATTTGGCAGCTCTGTGCGCTCCTAAAGCCTCACATCCCCGGGCGGCACAGGCCATAAAATCATAATGAGATTAGGTGAGATGAAAAGTGAGCTGTGGTGGTGAAGGCCATATAGGCAGGCGGGAATTCAATCAGAGGAGTCAGGACACACCTGGTCGTCTGGACTCATATTTTCTGCTCTTACGGCTGCGTACGAGCGGGAGCTCCATTTCCCCGGTGGACCTCCGGCCAATCAGATCATACCTGGCGAACCCCGTCTGTCTGGAGGATCCCGCTAAACATATTGACCAGATCAGCAGTGGTGAAAATGTGTTATATTCCATGCTTTCTCAAAATGATATCACACCTTCGGGCGATGAGGAAGATTGTCCTTTCGTTTGGCTCTCACCTATGTTCTACCTCACTAATTAGCACTCTGGCATGACCGAGACATCTGTGTCTGGCAGAAACCTTGGATGATTTAAACTATTAGAGTATTTGCTGGACCCTATCGCCTTCCTGAAGACAAATGAGGAGCCTGGTGCTGCCACTATTAGCTGAAGCCGTACAATTATGACTGCAGAGTTCAGCTGCTTAGCTTCGGCTCTTTAAGAAGAAGAGCAGCTCTGTCTCAAGACAGCTGCAGGTATGTGTGTGTGCCTGTGTTAGCATCTGTGGTAATTCTCATGGGGATAAAGCAGGCATCATCAGCAAAGCTAAGTCACTGACTTTCGCAGTTAATTTTGTTGCTTTTCCGAGGCTGTTCATTCAGTACAGTGTCAGTAAAATTGCAAAGATCTTATTCTTTTAATGTATTTTTTTTTTCTTTCTTTCTTTCTTTCTTTCTTTCTGGGTCAGTACCCTCGGTGGTGCACCTTTTTAGCAAAGGATGCATATTAGTACCCTAATGTGCAAAGAGGTAGATATGGTACAAAGATGTATCTTTGATGGTTCTGCCCCAGTAGCAAGCTGTTTTAGCCAACATAGGCTAACTGGAACTCCAAAAATGTGACTACATACAATCCACTACAGTTTCTAGCTGAAATGAACACTAAAGGCAGGAAAACACCAACAGATTTGTCCCTTATCATACCAAATGTTTACAAGGCCAAGACTTATTTGGTGTGCTTCCTTGCACAATACTATGTTATGAAACCAAACACATTTATCATAATGAATGGCCTGTAAACTATCAGATTTAGATTTTTGCATCGCACAGCCAGCTCCATATGCATGTTTCTTTACTAAGTAAACTTGCTTGTTAGCACACCCGGTACAGCATTGCACTTGAAATGTCAAATACTCGGTTAAGAATAAAAGAGCTAGAAGCAAAATACAGTGACAAGGTTGTGTCAGCAATTTTTATTTATTTTTTTTCTCACTTTTGTTTTATATATTTTTAACAATATCAGTTATGTTTACTGTACATGCTAGGTTTTTTCAAGTACAATAGACCATTAACGTTTGAGCGCTACTGTTACAGTGTAAACAACAACTAACGCAATAAGCTGTTGTAAGACTTGCACTCATCTGTTCTGGATAAAACCAAAAGCATTTTATGCACCACTCACTGAACATTTCAATTTAAATGTGTTGCAACATTTCACTTTCCATAAATGTGACCCTGAGACACTTTTTTTTTTTTTTTTTCAAATATGCCAGACTTGATTCAATTCCTAAAAGGTAAAGGTTGTGCACATCTACAGATTGTAGCTTTTATGAAGCAATAGGAGAGGGAGCGAAAAATAGGACCATCTTGCAACAGACAGAGGAGAAATGAAACAGTGCCAAAGAAATATTCATCCAAGCCAGGTGCAATGCAACAGAGATATCATCCCTATGCTGAGTGTAAATGTTTGAAGGAGACAGGGAGACCAGCCCTAAGGCAGTATGAATACAAGAAACTGTGCAAAAGACTAATAGACCCTGAGCACTGGCACTCAGCTAAGCAGCAACAGCGCTGGCTACGGAAGTGCTCATATACATCATACTCCTACTCTGCGTGACTCAACAAACCCTAAATCAAGGTTTAGTAGACCATGTGGGAACTCCAAAAACTGCATTCTGTCACACATTAGCCTTTCCACATTCCCAGGCGGTGTGAGAAAAATGCTAATAAGCCTATTTGGTGCCCTTTTGATCAGAGTTTGCCGAAAGGCACCTGCTCGCTCGCTCTCCCGCACTCCGCAGCCCATTATTTATAGCTGCTCCAAGGTTCTCCAAGAAGGCTCCAGTATTATACCTTCCCACAGGGCAACGGTATTGATGCTGCATCATTGTCAACGCACAAATTTGAAAATACGGTTTGCTTTTGGAGATAAAACACTGGATTGTGCAATGACAAAATGCTGACAACATCATGGGTAGTTTTGTTCCAGGCCTTAGGACACCCCTGGAGTAAGAAGTGTGGCATAGTATCAGATATTGCCATTTTGATGTCTCTAACAGGACATGATGTTCCCCCCACTCCCAAATCAATAGGCTCCAATCGACATTTCACCCAAAAACAAATGAAGCAACATGTTATTTCTAGCGTTTTAGAGAAAATAGCTTTAGAGAAAAGGGTACTGCGTCAGCTCCTTATCAACTGAAGTGTTGGAGAGACACCTGTCAGAAAAGGTGGAAAACACAAATCAAAGATTCAACCTTCACTGTCGTTGCAACCAAACCATCAATGTGTCATTGCCAGCCCATTGCCGTAAATGAACCTTGCAGTGTCATTTTTCAGAGAGGCAGGCAGGTCGGTAGCGTGTGAGGACATGCGTGGCTCATCAAACAGAGGAGAGCTGCAACTCGGCACTGTACCACCGTGAAGCCTGGCTGTTTTTTGTGTTCCACACAGCATGAAGAAAAACTGGAACACATAAAAAAGAAAAAAAATTACAAATAGTAGCATAAAGATACTGATACTAGCATAAAAAGAGTCACCGGTTCTGCTCCAACTTCTGCAAATCAATGCTTCCTGCAGAAGTCTGCAATTGCACTTTTCAGTCACTTAAATACAGTATGTACAAACAAATATTAACGATACAAACGATATTTAAATTAAATTAAATTATTAATTTCACTGCAGAACAGAAAACACAAACTGAAACTAAAATCTGACATTTCTGGCCTTTCTAGATGCAAAGTCATCAA
>JAUMHQ010000081.1:737756-750861 GCA_032361165.1 Enteromius paludinosus | reverse complement strand
TAATCTAGATTAATTTCAAAATTAATCTAGATTAATCTAGATTAAAAAAATTAATCTATGCCCACCCCTAGTTTTTTGAAAACTGCTGCTTTTGAACCTTATCATCACACATATCCAGCTTCATATCTACGTGTTTTCATAGACAGTAGGTTTGTTCGGTAGCTCACGGAGAACAGAGATGAGCTCCGGTTCAATCCTGTGTAACTACACTTCCTCAAAACAGTTCAAAACTGTTTAAAAGGAAGTTGAAATGGTAAGGTTGCATCAGCAATTCTGTTTAGCATTTCCTAACACTTTCAGGTAGGTTTAGGGTTGGATTTGGTGTAGGGCATATCTCAAAGAGCATACACTTTTAGCATCAGTCTATGGATATTCTAATTCTGAATCACCGCAATACATACCTGTATTAACGTAATAAAATGTGCCAGGGTTCACATAAACATATGTTTTAGCACAACTAAGTGAACATTTCTCTTTGAAACTGTGGTAAAACATGCAGTAAGTAAAAACAGTATTGCACAAAAAGTGCACAGAGGTACATATAACTTTTTTTCATTCAACAAAAGAAGACAATGACCTGGGGCCTTTAAGCGCCAAAAGGAACCAAAAAGTAACCTAACAAAAAACATTGGTCAAGCATATTATTCTTATAAATTTATTTGCATTTTGTAACGCTGTAGGCGTGTCTTGTCGTTTGTCTTTTGCTTGTGGTTTTGTTTTTCTAGTCCATGTCTTCTATATGTTTTTTTTAACTGTCAGGTTCCTCGTGTCCATGTTTTGTTGTCATCTGTTCCACATGTCCTTCTTGTGTTTATTTACATTCTGTATCCTCCTGTCTCCCATCTATAACTCCGCCCTTGTCATTAGTGTTTGATTATCTGCCAGCTGTTATTTCCAGTTGTCCCGCGTTATGTCTTTGATTAGTCTCTGTATAAATTCACGTCCCATGTCTTGTATCTTTGTCTGATGTTAACGTTGCTTGAGGTTTCATGTTTGCGTGTGGTTTGTTTCGTCCAGCTTTTGTTCAGTTTGTTTCTTTATGTTTAATAAATGTTCTTTGAATTATATTCCTGTCTTCCGATTCGTCCGTGCCACTGAAGAAGCTTGCGTCACGCTTCACCACAACAGCTTCAGCATTCTTAGTGAAAGAACATCAGACCACCAGCAAAATGGCGTTTTCTGCTGAGAACGCGCACATCTCAGCGGGCGTTGGAGCACGTCCGCCATACCCTCAGCTGCCTGGATCTCGTTTGGCCATCCGCCGAGGTCTGCCACCGCGGGGCACGGTGCTGGTTTCAGTTTCGTGCCTGGACCGCCGCGTAAAAACCCCAAGGTCCCGAAACCACCTCTGCCCGGGTCTTGTCACGCCAGCTGGTGTAATCCACCACCAGCGTCACTTAACTGGAGGAGGCGAGGAAGATCGCTAATATCTTCCAGCTCGCGTTCAAAATGGCAGCCGAAGAAGCAGACGTCAATCCGGCATCAGGGATGCCAGCGCCGCCGAAATCCCTCGTGGTTCCCAACCCGGCATTAGGGTTGCCAAAGCCATCAAAAAGGCTTGTGGTCTCTAAACCGCAAAAGACGGCTTACAATCCCGTTTCACGTCGTCAGGGGCCGTGTTCAGCCCAGTTGGTACCGGTATTACAGCTATTATAGCGTCAGAAGACTAGAAAAATTGTTCACGTCATATAGGCCAAATTTATGTTGTTTTTGTTTCTTTTTAGGAGTTTGTCAGCACCTGCTCAAAACATGTTTATGGAAAAGAGACCAAAAAATTGTGTTTTGAATAAACCTTTTATTTCTTTGTTTTTTAATGAACCATCATTTAAAAGCATTTTCAACCAAGTCAACCTATCAAGTAAAGCTTATATTACAGACAGCATGATGATAGAGTATTCAGAGGGTTCTAGGAAGCTCATTGCTTTGTCGTTTATAACTAGTGCTCTTTCATCCCCTTCCACTCTCTCTGAAGGGCAACTGATGACTAAAGAGAAGCTTTTTCATATGTTTGTAACCAGTGTTGGGAGTAACACGTTACAAAAGTAATATATTACAGTAATAAACAGGGGGGAGTGGCAATCGGGACGGTCAAGACTTTTCCCAGTGGGCCGGCCGAAGGATTTACACAGCGGATCACAAATTGAGCAGCCGCCAGGTGAACGCGACCGGCCCCTGAGCTTAATAGAATCAATGACGTTACTAAAGTCTCTGCGAATAGCGTCTAAATACTCCCCTCCACCACGCGCCGCAAGTATCCAACCAATATTTATATCAGTTTCTTGCGCTCTATGCCTTTGTCATGGTTAGGTTATCCTGCAGAACATTGTTAAATGTCTATGATCTCATCAGTAATAATCAAATTGCAATAATGCAGAGGAAAAAAAGAAAAATCCAACTTTTAAAAGTCAATTATTTCTGTAAACTTTCGTATACTCAAAGAGCACTTTTTAAAATAAGTAATAGTTTTAAAAGAGTAGACTGTTTATATAATGATTAAAAAAATAATAATTTTTCTCAAAATAAATTTGATTTAAAATGTAGCCATGTGCAGTAATCCTGAATGAGAATGTGATATTCTCCTGGTTTCACAGACAAGGCTTAAACTAGTCACAGCCTACAATGTATGTTTTAAGTACCAGTTTTGCAGCCTGGAGAGCTGCTTTCAGTAAATCCTGCAGTTTCCGATCCGCAAATGATGGATCCCAGCCCCGTTTCACGGTATAGCGAGCCATGTATAGCACAGTTGGTTCCGGTTATACAGCCAGGAGTGCTGTTAGAGGTACAGTCAGTCCTGGTTACACAGCCAGGAGAGCTGTTTCCTTCTGCTGTGGTCACAAAACTGCAAAGGATGGGTTCTGACCCTGTTTCACGGCGAGAGGGGCCGTGTTCAGTCCAGCCAGTCCCAATCACACAGCCTGACGAGATGTTAAAGGCCATCACGGTTTCCAGCCATTCAGTAACGGGCCCAATCCCGTAGCACAGTACGAGGAGCCGCGTGTTGCCCGGTCGGTCCCGGTTACGCAGCTTGATGAGCTCCTAAAGGTCCTTGCGGTTCCTAGCCCGCACGTAACGGGTCCCAATCCCGTTGCACGGTACGAGGAGCCGTGTATTGCCCTGTCGGTCCCTGTTACGCAGCCTGATGAGCTGCTGATGGTCCTCGCAGTTCCTAGCCCGCAAATAATTGGTTCTACTCCCATTTCACGGTATGAGGAGCCGTGTATTGTCCAGTCGGTCCCGGTTACGCAGCCTGATGAGCTGCAGAAAGTCCTCATGGCGCCTAGCACTCACAGAATGGGTCATAATCCCGTTACACGGCACAAGGAGCCTTGTTCAGAGATGTGGGTCTGAGATTTGGGTGGCGAGTGGCCAGATCCGCCAGACCCAGTTTGTGATCACAATCCTCTATCCTGCCTCCGGAGCCGTAGGGTGGCTCGGATACTCCATTGGCTGCACTTATGGCTGCACATTCTCAGATGTCGGTGTCTCCCGTAGAATCTCCAGAGCCCCCATTCGTGGCTGCTCAACCCGTGGAGGAAGCAGAGTCACGATCCGGAGGATTCAAAGGGACTCTAATACAGTCTGATAAGTTCTGTAGGGCGATATCACTGTCTGTTTGGTCCCAAGAGGCACTTCCACAATCGGTCCAAACTCGAAGGTCGTGTTCATTATCTGTTTGGTAACTGAGGGCACAATGTCAGTCTATTCAGCTCAAGAGGGTTTATTCATTGACTGTTCTGTCACCGAGGGCGTGTTCATCGTCTGTTTGTTCTCAGATGGCACATTCACCATCTAGTCAGCCTAGAGGGGCGCTAGCTCAATCTATTCAGTCTCGGAGGGCGTTTTCATAGTCTAGTTTCATAGCATTTTCACCTCATGTGTTCCCATTGTGATTCATGTGTGAATTCAGAATTCTCTGTGTTCACCGCTCATCATTGTACGTGGTTCACCCCATCCTTGTAAGCGTTTTGATTCCCCGCTGCCGACTTCGCCTGCTCCCCGGATTATGATTCTCACCTTCTCCTTAGGACTCTGTGTATAGATCGCTCGACCCCACACTTGTACTCTGGATTTGTCTCTGTTGTGCCTGCTACATTGTTGTCTGCCGTTGTCAACCTCTGCATGTCAAGTTGCTCTGTGAGTTCTCGGATTAAAGAAACACTGCACATGGATTTGTACGCTCTCCATCTCAATCATCACAATAGCATGGCCTACAGGCTGTGAACAAAACACTATTGGAGGGCATTTTACAAAACCTTTAACCTAACTTGTGACTTATGATTTATTTTATCGAAAATTAACTTGCTATTTCTGAAAATAACTTTTTTTCAGTGCAATTTTGCCATTGTAATAAACTACATTGACCCCAATCACTCTTGAACTTTACAAAAGGACAAAACCATGCACTCATTTGCCACAAACATTTATACAAACAAACGGAATATTATTATATTCAACAATTCTTTCATAAAATTGTCAATTTCTGATTTTTTTTCTCTCACACAGTTAGAATTTCAGGCCTTTGCCAGTGCAACGTCACATTTAGCATCTAAATTTCTCACTCAAAGTCATCACTCTGCTGTCTTGTGCTGCCCTTTTGCTAAAATGCCCCACATTGTCATTTATCATTCCTCTTCATAAACAGGTTATGAATGGGCACCGAATTATGGGAAACCCGGCAGCCCTGCAGTGTAACGGGCAATGAATCTCTGGTAGATTTAAAGCACCTTTCCAATGCAAAAGAAAACAGTTTCTGTGGTGCAGGCTTGTTAATGCAGCAAATGTGTGTTTGCACACTGAAGTCACAATCACAAAGGTACAGTACAGGAGCCCGTTTCTGCCACTGAATTAAAAATAAAACAAGGTTATTGTGACTTTTTATTCCAGAGTACTGATGTTTGTTTTTTTGTTTTTTTTTAATTGCATTAAATGCAGTCACAATTGCAAGATATAAATTCAGAACTGTGAGGTGTAAAGTCATTAATTTTCACTTTTTCAAGTTGCAAGATTAAATATTGCAATGAATGTTGTTTCTTAAAATTATTAGAAATAAATTCGCAAATACAAGTTGTAAAGTCCAAATGTAAGCAACAAAAGACTATTTTCTTAGCTGTTTGTTTATATCTCACACTTTTAAAATTGCATAATTGCATGTACATATTACACATCATACAATTGAAGGAAAAGTCAGACTTGTTAGATAAAATGTTACCTTGTATTTATTTATTTTCCAGTTGCATTCAACACACAAACAAAGCAGATGGAAAGTAAATGAGCAATTATAGAAGGATTGCCCTCACAAAGTTGTTTTCCAGGACTTTCACACTCTCTGTTCCTCTCTGGTAAAAGGGCTGAAGATCTCCATCTGAACTGCTGAGGCCATAAAGAAACATTTTTAAGTTATCATCCTTTTCACAACCCTAAATATATGCACTTGCAAAAAACTACTACTCCTGATCTAGCCTAATATTAGCATGGTATTGTATACTGCAAACATTGTCAGCTCTGTGACAAATTGCTTATGCTTGGATAAAAGCATCTGTTAAATTCATAAATGTAAACAGAAATTTTTAGCTAGGCTGTTTCCATCAGTCACAAAATCGTGTCATCGTTTATGCACAAAGCAGATGTGAGGAACTTGTCCTTCTGTCTTCTTCAGCTAAAGTGTTAGTCATGTCTGTCATTTGTGAAAAAAATAAATAAATAAAATACTCAAAGACCCTAAAGAAAATCTACACATACTATTTAAATCAACAGTCTGCTTTCAAAAAGTCAAGTGTGCTGCAGCATGCGCCAGGACCCAATAAGGATACTCTCAGAGAGAGATCAGAGCAGAGCAATTACGCTGGTCTCATCTCCACTATTCTGGCTATTTACTGCTAACGCTGCTAATTATTTCAAAACAACAAAGGAACATCTAGAACATGGCTTATGAACACTCACTATGGCACAAGCTTCATCAAAAGATCCCTAGAGAAAGTCCTCCAGAGTAATAGGACTCTCCTCCTGATGAAGTAGGACTTCCCTTCTGTGAAATCGGGTGGAAAAGTTAATCAAAGAATAGGTTTTGCATTAAACCTACATAGAATTAAGAAGGCAGCATGATATAGGACTCCTTAATCAGTCAGATATGAGTCTGCATAATAATTATACTATTTTATGTTGATACATGCTTTGCAAATTCAGGTGTAAATAGGACATTCTACTAACAGTACGTAACTTTGTAACTACATGCCAACTATTAGTCATCAGAGTAGTAGACTATGTATCTACTTAATGTCTCCTAACAATTTATTTTGATGGGTCCACAGCATTCTACATACTGACTATCAGAAACCTACCTTAACAGTCTACTCTGAAAGTTAGTAGACATGTACTATACAGTAGTTGACATGTAATTACAAAGTTACTTATAGTTAGTAGAATGTAAAGTGGACTATCAAAATGAAGTCTAATCCAAATTTGATGCGTGTATTGTTGACAGCTTCTGAAATACAAACACTTTGGACCATTAAAAATGAAGTTCAATGAATATTGAGAATTGACAGATTAAATGTCATTTGCATGATTAATGCATTGGCATAGCTTGGCTTTATGCACTGCTAAGACTTATGATAAACTGCTTTTGATGTTCCTCATTTGTAAGTCACTTTGGATAAAAGCATCTGCTAAATGAATAGATGCAAATGTAATCTCACACAGAATACAAAACAAAGCATTGTTAAAGTGATTATACTTGAATGGAGCTGTTGTTTCGCTCAAGTATGCTGGTCATGCAAATGATAACCAGGACTTTTTAGAAGAATCAGCTGTGTCATCTCTGTCTAGATGGGTCACGAAAACAGCCAGCTATACTACATTACCCAGTGAAAGTCAGCTATTTTTAACTTGTGACCTGCTCCTTTGCATTTCAAAGGCAAATAACAAAGAACAAAGATTGCTAATTGAGGCTCGTGGCAGGTCAGCAAAGTTTCCAGCAACAATAAACATCAGCTGAAAATGTATTAAAGAAAGGCAAGTAAATGATAACGAGCTTGTATAGTTTTAGGGCACTGCTTGAAAAAGTGTAGCTTCGCCTTAGCTTTTTTGATGAAAATCACATAGCGCTGTGTTATAAGGTTAAATCAACCATCTGCTGATAATTTGACTCATGCTCATTACTTGAAGAATAGAAATTTCTTTCTGCTTGTGTTATTAGTTCATTCAGCAATTTGGAGCTTTAAAACAGGCCAAACAATAAAGTAATTGGCTGGAACAGCTGTAATTTGGTTTAGAAGATGTTCTGATTAGACCCATGCAAAAGACTGGAAATTACTGTTTTCCTGCCTATTGTGAAGTGTTTATTAAACACCGCAGCACACGTAAGTTATACATGTTAGTGTAATGTGTGGTGGTTGTGGAATCAAGGAGACTTGCACAAAGTCAATAAAGAACATATTTTTACTGCTTCAACTTACACTTGACATTTAACAACATTATTCACGGACAAAAAACACTGAAAAGGACATGAACTAAATGGGGAAACAGCTGGGGAAACACAGGTGGGAATCAATTAACTAAAAGTCACAACAAACACAGGAAAAACCATATAAGGGCAAAACTCACAAACGCAAGACTACAAGAAAACAAGACTAAAACTAGACAGACTATCCCCCTCCCAGAAAGGTGCATAATGCGCCCCAAAACAAAAAAAAAAAAAGAAAAAAAGCAACATCACAGGGGTGGGTGGGAGTACACCCTGAAGGCCCAGGGGGCTGAGTCACTAATGCCTTCAGGGCAGGTCAGGAGTACCGGGTGGCCATGGCGGGTCTGGGGCCTCGGGAGGCCATGGCGGGTCAAGGGCGGCCTGCGGTGGTGATCTCGGCCCACCCATCCTCCCCACTACCCCAGCTCTAATACTCCGCCGTCCTCTATTTATCTACCCATATACGCCATACGCTGAATGGGTTATAAAACCATAAAAATACCTACTTTTACGACTTGTTTTTACAACCGGATACAACAGCTGCAATAAATTCCACCCCTAATTGAAGCTCCGGAGGAGTTTTTATGACCGGATGAGTTTATTTATAGATCAAAGGGGGTGGACAGCGGATGTACATTTTATTGCCCTCATAAAACCGTAAAAGGCCATAAATCAGGGTCATAAATACCTTGTTGACACAAGCTGGATCATGTTTACTACTTATAATGCATTATACCCTTGAATAGTTCTGTACAACGCATTATACATAGAGACTTTAAAGAAAGTGTTACCATTATTTTCCGTGGATTTAGTAATACTATAATCGCTACCACTGGGATACCATGACCTTCACTTTAAAATTAAATATACGTTGTGCATTATTCATATTAATTATGAACCTTTCTCCGTTTTCCAGGAGACATGCAAAAATAGTGAAGTAAGCACTGTAGTTACTATATGTCACAAGCTGCACCTCTGTGGCTCTAATGGCCATGTGGCAATCGGAATCTAATATGAATCAAATCACTGACCTTAAAGCTACATGTTTATAAAGGAACAAAGACTCTTCAGCAGTTATTTACAAAACCAAAACACAAAACCTTTTTTCATCAAAACCTTGTGTATAAACAAGCCGTTTCGTCCTGATATAAAATGACCAGCCTGTTAACATTTCCTTCCTGTAATAATTGAGTTATGACAAGCATGAAAACACCACCTTTCATTTTGGCTCGATTTCCAAATCGAATTACTCATGATGGAGTCTTTGAATTTGAACCAAGCAAAAAAACAAACATCACGAATTACGCTCTAAATGGAAATGCACCGTGGACGATGTAATTTAATGTGGCATTTCTTCACACTTAGCCAACAGACTCATACAAAATGCAAACGTAATCCACGCTAATTTACCACCGCGCCAGGTCTGTTAAAACAAATGCTGTTAATTTCATTATCTAAATATGCAGCAGAATATAAGAAAAGGTTGAAGCAGGCTTGACAGGGATTGCTGTGTTTACTTCATCCTAAAATTATAACCTGGTGTTTCATCCAGCTGCTCAGAGATCTATAATATACTGATTTCTAAATAGAAGCAACAACACGGTGTCATTTCACAAGATTTCTGTGAGTCAGAATCTCGGGAGCGTTACAGTCCCGACAGCTCGCGATCGAGCCCAAATATAGAGGTGTGAGTTAAAGGCCTTCAATTCAAGTATTCATAAGTGCAGTTAGAGAAACGACTTTATTACACGACTTCCCGGACAGTGACTGTACAGCGAATAAAGGAGCGTGATGACAAAACAGAAGGCCTTGAAGGAATAGAATGGAAAAAATGGAGCACACCGACAACACAAAACACAGAATTGAAAAGATAATTGTGCATGATTGCAGAGGAAGGAGTAATTGTGTGCTTCCCAGCTGCGAGGCTCTCCGGCTCAATTCAGCTCTTTCACCGCGGGTCGCAGCGCTGCATCGGAACGCCGTTTGTTGTCTCATCAAATAAAAAACAAAGTTCTTATCATGGACCATGTACAAATAACCATCAGCCCCCTCATTTAGGCCAATAACAGCAGGTAAACATGAAAAGAAAGAAGCACCTCCATGGACGATTTATGGGAGATTGCACATTTGTCTTCAAATCAAATCAATGTAAACATACTGTGCTATGATCTCAAAATATTGCACCTTAGCCTAAAACCAGCTGAATTACAGCACTCAATAAAAGAGCTCAAAGACGTGTAGCAACAAGTTATAAAATGGCACGACTGCTTTTATCTCATCTTTGCTTTTGTTAACACTGCTGGTTAGGTTTAGTGAAGGTGGTGCTTTATTTTCCAAACACAAAACAGCCTAGCTGCATGGATAAAACTCTTTGCAGACTTTGCAGAAATGCTTTTTTTCCCCCTCCAATCAGCCTCAGTTGAGAATAATTTATCTTATTGAGCATGATACGGAGTGTGTGGATTCTAATGTCAAATCCAAAAATAATCGCCATGCAAAGCTTTGAATTCAGGTACTTTCATAATCAGGTTCCATCCTCCTTATATCCATGCATGCTATTCCCTATAGACAAACGCCAAATGTCCACCCTGTTCGTCGCACTTTTACAGTCCACTCTGAATTTCAATACTGATTAAGAAAGTCAACACAGTCTCACGACCAACTCATACATATTCATACAAGGTGGCAAATTCAGGCTAATTTGTATGACCTCACTCAAATGATTTTGTATGATTTGTCTATAAACCCAGTGAGGGGTAGGTTTAGGGGCGGGGTTAGGTCATTCGTACAAATTCATACGAGTTGGCAACTCGTAAAATACAAACAATTTAGCAAACAATTCATATGAATTCGAAAAAGTGAGATCATACGAATTTGTACGAACGAGTCACCAGGTAAAATAAGTATGAATTGGTTTGAGATCAGGCTGGAAAGTCAAAAGCTGAAAATTTGAAATCTAGAGACCCAAAAATTAATTAGAAGGAATATGAAGGTCATTGTAGCATAGTAATATAAGACACGTTGTGCACTTACTGCACTATTTGTTTTGTTGTTGTTTGTTTTAACTGCTTAGTATTTAGCTACCATGAAGTGCTAACAAGTATCCTTAACTCTCTAGTAAAAAGTTGTAAGCTAATAATATGGGCCACTGAGAAAAGCATAAGGCTTGAAAGTACCCTGGAGACAGACTCAAGGTAGCCTGCAATTTTTGATTATTCTTTGTTTGTATCTGCCAGTGTGAGGGGACATCTTTCCAATCTTTCATGTTATAAAGCAAACCCTGCAATTATGCACTGAGATGTCATGGTGAGTTTTTTTTTTTTTTTTTTTAGCAGATAGAATTTGTTTGGTTGGGCTCATATAAAAACAGTCCCCATGTTATTTATTTATCTGTCTGTCTCTCTATCTATCTGCATATATCTACATGTGTCCCTGGGTTAACATATTTAGTTGACCCTGGAACAACTTTTGAATGCAAAACTATAGTCTTGACACCTAACCCTAACCTTACCCATGAGTATTGCCTAAAATAGATAGATGACTGACACTGACACAAGAACTGGATGTAAGCCGCACCCATCCATCCATCCATCCATCCATTCATCTATGTTTAGAATGCATATAAGGCACATGTAAAGGGATCATTCCATTGCACTGCAATGGAAACTCAACACATTTATCTGCAATTCAGAATATGCTACACATATCAGCATCTGTGCAAGTAAAAATTCACTGATAAATGCTCAGTTGAAAAACAAACAAACAAACAAACAATATAAATTCCAGACCAGCTTAAACCTGCCACCAATATAAGGCTGGTTTAGACTGCTTCAGCAGGGTAATTAACGATTTCTGCATGCTATTTGTGTAAATAAATAATAAATCAAATCAAAGCTTATGAACACATTCCAGCAATATTACAACTGATTCATGCAGCCTATCCTCACATCTTCCTCTCATTACAGTTTAGAAGTGGCTATTGCTTTTGTTTAGTGAAAGATGCAATTCAGTCGCAGTAAATGAAAAGCAGTTAGCGCTAATGAGATAAAAATGCCTTTAAACAATAACAAAGTGACATTCCCAGCTAATAGTTCCCCTGCTTTCAGAAGTACAGCTTCAATTTGAGGGATTTACTAATGCGTTGTTTTCTAAGAAGATGCACAGGAAGGTTCGCGTATTGTAGGAAAAAGCTTATTTATGCAGTACTTACGAAGCGTTTCTCGATCAGTTTCAGTATCTGCCAGTGAATTCTACTGCTTTTTTTTTGCAAAGCAATTAAAAAATAAATAAATAAATAGATAAATGTAATAAAAATCCCCAATGGAACCTTTCAAATTTACGAAGTGTACTTTTAGCATATTACATTATGTGCTATTGTAATTCGCTGGTCGTAGCTGTACACAGTTTAATTTAATCTCTAAAGAAGCTCCTGTCTTCCACGGTGGACCAAAATTTACCATTTGATCTCTGGCACCTTGCCAAGATATTCAGGAAATTTCTTTTCTCTGACCTCCATTTGTGGCACAATAAAGGCCAAGGACGACGCATCCCAAATGGGCTTTAGTGGATGTTTGATTGAGCACATTAGCTGTAAAAGTAATTGTGTACATGTCTCCATGCCCCTTTCTTCTCGCAGGTCAAAGAACATGTATTAAGAAATACAGCAGACATCTCTCTGGGCCGAAGGAGGCGAAAACCAGGTTTACCCAGAGACCGTTGAATAATGTTAGTGTCTTTCAGCGCATCTAATGGAAGCGTAGGGTTTACAATTCTCTGTTTGTCTCATGAAAGATGCATGACAGAGTGATTGTTATTAATTGTTTACTGCAAATGGCGGATAAGATTCAGAAAGGGCGCCCCGTGCATACATAATTTAATATTATTTCCAAGTTCAAAATCACAATTATTCACTTCTTTCTGACAAAATGCAAAGCCTGGGGAACATGGGAATAAAGATGGAGGGAAAACACAGAAGCACCTGTCCTTTGGCCTTGATCAAAATATAAACTTAAAACTAGGGACCGTTCAACCAGAAATAATTATTTACTGACCCTCATGGCACTCCATATTTGTATGGCTTACTTTTTAAAAAAAGAAGATATTCTGAGAACAAACAATGGAAGTCAGTGGAAACCAAAATAGTTACATAGCAACATATCTTCCACTACTTTCTGCAGGTTTTCATTTTCAGGTGTTAACACTGGTGAACGAATAGGAAACATTTTGAAATGACTGAGTCAGTCTGTCATCAACATGATCCAGTATAATCACCTCCCAAAACTCTCATGCACTTAGATTCCTATACATCAAGGGTCCAAACATTAAATAACACGATAGGCTTTGTTCATGTGTTTCATCTGGTGTCATGTCATGTATTATAAAATAACAAAGAGTCCCAAGCTTCCCTGTTTGCAGAAGGTTCCTTTTTATTATTGATACAGTTTAACAGGAAGTGACATTTTATCATTAATTAAATGTGTAGGGTTCAGTTATTTGCAATTGTTATATATGACCTTTAATTTTTTTTGCATAGGTTATTAACTTTGGGATGTGGTGATCCAAGCTGCTTACTGAGTCAGTATAGCAAAATTGTCATATATATATATATATATATATATATATATTGTTATTTTTTTTTTTTTT
>JAUMHQ010000081.1:702964-715413 GCA_032361165.1 Enteromius paludinosus | reverse complement strand
AAAACATCCTAAATGGTGTTTTTTTGAAAATCTAAAAATGCACACAGTTTCCTGTAAGGGGTAGGTTTAGGTGTAGGTGTAGGGCAATATCATATACAGTTTGTCCAGTATAAAAACCATCACGCCTATGGAGAGTCCCCATAAATCACAAAAACCAACGTGTGTGTGTGTGTGTGTGTGTGTGTTGATGTTAACACAATGTGGTACGAAATGTTCATTTTGTCAATTTGTTACGCTGTTAATTTAAGTTTAAATTTGTAATAAGGATTGTTTTAATTGTACTTTTTACCCTATTATTTTAGCTTTTCATTCATCTCTCCATTTAAGGAGTTTAATTGCATTCATTTATTTATTCATTCATTCATTTCATTTATATATATATATATATTTATATATTTTTTTTTTTTTTTTTTTTTTTTTTTCTCGATATAGTCCATAGACAAGTCATTAACTATAAATAGCTTTGCAACTACATGTCAATTAACTCCCATTGTCACAAATCAAGCCTCTGTGGCCCCCTCTGATCACCACCAGAGGGAACCTTCACCCGACGGTTAGATATTTCCCAGAACCCGTGCCCTGGACAGATCACTCACCCAGGTGCTGCTTACTAGAAGGTCTTCTTAAGCTGGCCACCTGCACTGCCATTTGCGAAGTCTTGTTTGCCTAGTCAACATTTCTGACCGTTTTTTTCCCCAGTGTTGTTTTCTGTTGCCTACTCTGACTGTTATGTCCTTCTGATCATGTCCTTTTGATTCTCCCGCCTGGTTTATCGACCTACTGTCTGCCACCCACCCTGACCTTCTGCCTTGACTCTGATCACGATTCTGTTTAGCCCTCGTTGTTCCCGTCTGCTGGTGATTTTCCCCTGCCTGTCTGACCTTGTTCTGTTGAGCTGCAAATGGATCCCGACGACTCTGCTTCATCCTTACACCCATTACCATCAAAAGAGTGTTACCTACAAAAAAAAAAAAAAAAACTTTGGCCAAGTGCCAAAAAAATATTTATTTTGCAAGAATGAGTCTCATCAAACTGGCTTGAAAATGTCTTCAAGACTTCTACTACCCCTGAAAGTCATTGTTTGCACAGAATAAATAATTTCCGCTTCATTTGCCGTTATCTTTGTCTTAAACTCTTGTTAGGCGAAGCCCTTTGGTCATCGGCAGCCTGAGGTCTGTCCATACTTTCTTCCAGTCCTGTTTGAACATGATAGAGGAGTGTCTGGTCTTGATGGATTTCCCCTTCATAACCTCACAAGGAGTATGTATAAAGCTGAGACACGGTGAATTGTTTCAGTCGTTCTCTCTGGGCTGTGACTTTGGCAGAGTTGCTGTGCAGTTCTTTTAGAGAAGCCGAGACAGCAACTTGATCTGCAGTACCTTAATTATTCTGTCTTCTCCTCCTCTGGGGAGACGTGGCTGGTTACCTCCTGTCACTATGCATATAGAGCATTAGCTTTGGTGTGAGATGTAAGTGTAAAGGTTACAAAGACTGTCCTTGGGGTGCAGGGAAGCATTTGTTGCTCTGAACTTCTGATGGATCAGAGCTAATGGAGCAGTGACCATGAGCAGGCCGCTCTATCTAATGATGATTAGATGTTAGCTGGCATTACATGTAATGGACCTCCTTCAGACTCAACCTTTCCTGTCCCTCTGGACGCAACAAGAACATCTCCAGACAACTAGATGAAGCTTTAAACCAGATAAACAAGTAGGAAAATAAAGATGTGAGAAGCCCTCTTTTCCCAGTAAATGAAGAGTTCATTTGCAAAAACAGCAATTCTCAAAAATCAGCTTTTTTTCATTGTGAATTAATTAATTTCAATCTAATATTGGGTGTATTTTTTGCAAATAAACTCTTCAAATACGTCCTATAAACAACTGGAATACAAGTTCACGTCGGCAGCCTGAGAAACCGTTGGCGTTCGGAGTGAGATTGATTCATGCATGCATTCATAATCTTCCATCATGATGATGAAATGATACATTTATTCATGATAGGAAGAATTATGCACTGCTGTGATTCATACACAAACATTTTTCTCTGCATAATTAAAAGTAATTTCCCCTGTTACTTTTCTTATAGCAACAAGAAAGCAATTTATTTCTCAAAACAAAAGGTTACTGGATTAAGAAGGGTGAACCATGACTGTGTGATATTGCTTTCCTACAATACTTGAAGAAGTACAGTAAGAGGTTCATATTTGAGCAACGTGTATGTTACACAAAATGTTGCCATAAATATGCCATATATCACTTTTTTTTATTAAATGTAACACATCCTTGGTGAATAAAATTATTAATTTCTTAAAAAAAAAAAGAAAAAAAAAGAAAAATGAAGAAAGAATAATTCACTGACCCCAAACTTTGAGTATGGTATATATAGTTAGAAAACCTTTCTATCTTAAATAAAAGCTGCTCCTTTTAACCCAAGAATGATTCTGTGTTTTTGAACAAATGGTTGAGCAAATGATTCAATGCCTCATTTATAAAGGAAGTTTAAAAAAAAATCAGTGTTTCAGAAGAGGTCGGTTAACCAAATGATTCCAAATCTTGATTTTAAAGAGAGTCATTTATTGGCACTCTCTGAAGTAACCTGCACTAAGCCTTTAACCGCAGTAGACACTATTTGTGAGCTAGAACCAGTTATCAACCCAACAATAACCAATAAGCACCAATAAAAAGCATCCAGCGGTGGGAAAGCCTATTGACGACAGCTCCAGAAATAAAATCAGTGTCATTGTGAACAGGGTTTTCTAGGGGAAATCTTTGAAAGATATCTCTGAGGAAAATAACTACAATTAAGTGAAATTAAATAAAAAAAAAAAAATCTATTTATCCTGAGCATTTCTTTCCCATAAAACTTTAGCTCAAAGAAAAAAACAAAGGAGAACCTTTTAAAAGCAATTTGCAGATGATTCAAATGTGCATTTCCCAACACACAGTGCTTGTGTTCCTGAACAGCGATGCCTAAAGCTTTGATCCAGTGTAGACTCATTCCAAACGTCATTGGCGAAATTCACCTCATAAATCAAATACTTAAGAGAAGGATAGATTTTTCTCAAGGGCAGCTCACACACAACGACGATGTCAGAATCAATCTTTGCTAATGACACAGATGTCCGAAACATTGCTTTCAATACTCATTGATACCAGCTTTAACCATATACGAATAGAAGTCCATCCCACTGAAGTTAATTATATCTCGCCGTCAGTTTTTCTGGTGTAACCTCACTTCTGCATGTATTGAGTCACGCTTCACACCATGCTTCTTCTGGCTGTCAGTTGAATGCGAACATGACTCATGCACGCCAAGTCTGAAGATAAAGAAATTAGTTTTGAATCTTTTTAACAAACTGTACAAACCTACAAAAAGGAAATTTTAAGGAATAGTTCGCCAAAATTAAAAATGGACTGAAAATGTACTCCTTCTCAGGCAAACCAAGATTAGGATGAATTGGTCTTCATCAGATTTGTAGAAACGTGTCTCTGCATCAACGTCTCAGTAATGGATGTGAATGGGTGCCATGTGAATGAGAGTCCAAACAGCTGATAAAATATCACAATAGTCCACAGCACTCCAGTCCATCAGTTAACATCTGGAGAAGACAGAGGATCAAACTAATCCAGAATGAAGACAACAGAAGATGGACTTTTATTACAGCGGAAGTGTTATTATGGATTGTGGAGTATGGTTAAAGTTAAAAGCATTTCTTACAAACACACAACTGTTGTCTCCTCCAGATGTTAACTGATAGCGTGGGTGCTGTGGATTATTGCGATGTCTGTCATGACTGAGGCTTGAACTCAGGTCTCTGGTGTGGTGGTTGAGAGACCTACAACTGAGCCACAGGAACTATAGTGTTGGCCTCAAACGAGACACTTGATGCAGGGTTTAAGGGAAAGTTGATTTATTAAAAAAATAAAAATAAATCCTTGCCAGTCATACAACAAAAATTATTCTCAGATCGAGGAATATATAACAATAAAAAAAGAAAAAAGTGAAATAAAAGTTTAGAAAACAAAAACTCCTCGAAGGGAGAAAAACAAAACTGAGAAAGAGAACAACAACCAAAGATAGAGTCTACAGACTATAGACTACAGAATACCTTTCTAGTAATGTCTTGGAAGGCTTGAGTGAGGTCAGGTAGACACAGGGTAAGACTCAGAAACCAAGTGAAGAGCAGAGAGAAAAATATAGCATTTAAATACACTGGAGGAAACAAGGCACAGGTGACCTAAATAATGCTAACAAGGGTACACAAAGAAGAACTGAGGCAAAGGGGAACACAGGGGACCTCTAGAGGCACGGAGACACACTAGAGCTGGTAGAATGGTGACAATGTCTTCATGTGCTGTTTTGATATTCTGGCGGTACCCGTTCACTGCAGAGACACTGATACGGAGAAACATTTCTCCAGATCTGATTAAGAAAAACAAACTCATGTACCAGAGGTGTAAAATACTTCAGTAAATTTAACTGATTACTGCACTTAAGTATCTTTACAGATACTTAGTTGTACTGAGTATCAAAGACATTAGTAGTTTCACTACTTTGTTGAATGAGATCTGTACTCTTTACTCCACTAAACGAGTAAATGTGATGTTACACTTTACATTTTGCACCTAGCTTTTGTGCAGCAGTTTATTTCTGCTACAAAAGATGTAATATCCCCAACTTCAGGCCACTTAAAGTGCTATATCTTGTGCACTTTGCCCACACCCAAACTTGTACGGATTTTATGAGTTGACAAATTCATATGAATTTGTACAAAAACACCTAACCCTGCCCTTAAACCTACCCGTCACTGGGGTTTAGACAAATCATACAAAGTCGTAATCGAGTGAGGTCGAATTAATTTATACGAAATTTGCCACCTCGTACGAATATGTATGAATTGCTCATGAGACTGTGTTGCCACACTCAGTATTTAACATTATTTTTATTTATCTGCTATACTGAAGAGACCTTTTGAAGGATTTTGTTTTTGTAATTTTGAGGTGTCCAGTTTTATTCTGGTGTGGTAGAGCAGGTAAGTTCCCTCCCCTCTATCCAGAATGACAACCTATAAGAGCTTGGTGCTTGTTATATAAGGTCTTTTGTTGGGCTACCTGGGATGCGTCATTGCTGGCTCCACCCATCGGTGCATGTGAGTTTGCGCCTAAACAAGGTATGTTTCGTTTTGGCTGTTGTGCTAATATGTTGGGAGGTTGTGCTTATCAACTATATCTATTGTAGATGGAATAGCATCTTGTTCGCGGCCTCGCGGTGGTGTGTTGGCTGTCATTACCCTCTGGTAGGTCACGTTTGAGTAACTGTTTATGTGTACCTTATGTTTGCTGTAACTTACGTGTTTTCAGTCCATTGTACATTGTCCATCGTCACGTAAACTGCCGAAAACTGTGCTGTTGTGAGCAACTTTACAATAAATGTCTTGATGACACATACGGTGCGCATTATTAAATTTGTGTTGAACGAATTGGTTGATTTTATAATAAATGGTTAAGAAATTATTTTTAGCAGGACGAACATAGGTGTTGGGAAGTGCTCCGCCTTGTGGGGTTTTGGGGTGATTTGCTACCTGCATAGGACGGGATTAAAACGGCGCTGCTGTTTTGCTGTGTTTTGTTAATTTGTTTTGTTCTTTTCTTTTATGCTGAAGCCTCTATAGTCATCCCGATTATCTTAACAGCCTTGGGCTGTGTGCTCTGGGTGGTCCTCCATGTTAGAACTATTGGGTTCCTGCAAGTGTGTTGATGTAATTAATTTACATTAAGGACTTTGTATGTTTTCTTTACTGTTTAGGCCTTCAGGCTATCATTGCTTTGGTTTTGTGTGATTTTAGCATTTTTTGTAGTTTATTTTCATTAATCCTTGTTTTTGTCTTTGATTTTGTTGTCCCTTTATTAAGTTTTAATAATTCTGTCCATTGCAACAAAAGCTGGAAGCCTTGTCCTTCCCCACCAGGCTCCAGTATTATTTCTGTGTTAAATGTTTATTTTGTGTGTTTTAGGCCACTGTGACAGGAGGTTGGCTGCACTAGACCGTACCCGGTTACGGGTAAACCATATTTCTCTTTTACTGGTTGTTTTTGTATAAAGTCATGATTTTTGAGCTACATTTCTGATGTTAAGTGTTTTATCCGATTGTGAATACAATTTTGTATACTGAGGCTTGCTTCTCTGCTTTTCATGAACAAACCTGTTTGAACCCAAATTTATATTACATATTTAGTTCCACTTACTTTAAAGGGGTGGCATAGTCAGCAGTAATATTTTTCTCATGGTTTTAATTATTTAACCCCCTGTGGCCACGGTACACTGGTTTTGGTATATGCATGTTTGCTCTCCTCACAAATCAGCTCTGTCTTGTTTTTGTTGCATTTTCTGTGCCCTGTCTTGGACTTTTATGCCACATCCTGTCTCCCGTGGTGTTTTTAGTCAGTTTGTATCTTATCTTGTTCAGCTTGTCAGCCTATGTATACAGTGTATATATATATATATTACACACACAGCCCTGGTGTTTCTTTAGTTCTTTGTGAGTTGTTAAATGTAATAGTTGTCTGTTTGCCCGTCATTCTGTTCTGTGTTCCCTGTGGTTTTTGGTTTATTGTTTTAGTTTTTCATTGAACAAATTGCACACAGATCCTTGCTTCTACCTGTTTCCCCAGCTTCTCCATGACATGCAATGGAGTAATTTCCACTTTTTAATATATCTGTACTTTTAATGTACTTTGTACATTGTCAGGCACTCTTTTTCTTCTCTTTTATCTACATCTTGGGTGGCCTGGGGGTGAAGACATTTCAGCAAATGTAAATTTTTGGATGAACTATTCCTCAAGCATCTTGTAAAAGAGTACCATTTCATCAGTTTAAGATGCATTACATCCTATAAATCATGTCTGAATGCTTAAAAAGCTACATTTACAAGTGTAATTTCAATGTGAACTATTATTCTACCTCATATTTAATATTCCTAGACTAATGAACCTAAGCCAAGGTTACAGCTTTGGCTGTTTTGCCTCGAGTGACTTCAGCTTGATCAACCTTGAGAAACCCAGAAGGCGTCTTGATTAATGGTTTTGATTTCATTGTAAGCACACACGGCTAACTCGGGTCTAGCAGTCTGGCAGAAAACAGATCGGCTTAGAAACATTTAGAAATGAATTCAAGACCTGAACGAATGGAAGACGTCCTTGTAAATCTCCGGTGAGCCACCTGGTCTGGAAGCAGTGTTATTGGCAGAATCTCAAGCGAGAGATGAATGAATTAAAAATTTTATAGAAAGAACTACATTAAGAGAACCAGACAGCAACGGCATTCGATCCAATCAATGCATATAGAGCTAAGATGGAGATAAGATCCAGCTGCTCTCCTGAAATATCAAGAAGAGTCGATTTAACACATAGCAGAGAAAATACACGCACACCGTTTGTCCTGCTTCAGCTTTGAGCAGCACTGGTGAGAGACCACAGGCTGTCATATTTGTTTATTTAATGTATGTATCAGCTGGTAATTAGAGGACGCTAATGATCTGGCATTTCTCATTTAAACACAGGCCAGGCCGTACAAGAAGAAGAAAAAAAAAAGAAGAGGTTAATATGCAGCTTGGGAATAAGTTTTGGCAGATGACATTATGGGAATGTTTAACTGTGGCTGTGTTTCTTTTTTATCCTGCCTGCCGGGCAGATTTAAAGGTTTTGATTTACAGGAGCATTAAAAACAGAGATGCAATTGTGGATGCCTGTTCATACGAAACCCCATCAATGCCATCTGGGGAATTCATCCTGGCATTGTTCAGCATTAGTAATCCATTCTAAACAGAGAGAGAGAAAGAGAGAGGTTCATGTACTCGATAATCTGATCCCTGCTTAGTTATTTTACGATGAGGATTGCTAAAATTCACTCTGAACGATAGCCTGCCTTCATGTGCGGCGCTGTTGTTGTGACTCATTGTAAACAGCTAAGCTCGTATGTAGAAGATTATTCAGCGGAGTGTGTCTTTGTGATTTTTGCCACCGCTGATCGGGTCTGTGATTATCTTCCACTGCACTGACCTCCATTAGCCTCTTTAAGACCCGAGAAAAAAGTTTCACGATGTTGTTATATTGTTCAAAGCATTAAAGATAATGTCATAAATACATAAATAAAATAAATGTTAAAAAAAAAGTTATGACATGCCATTTCTTAAAAAAAAAAATTAAAAATTAACATGCATGGGCAAAAACAATGTCATCAATATACTTTTTTGCAAATCTTCTCATTGCATATAATTATTATATTATATTATATTATATTAAAGGTATCAATAAGTTAAATCTAACTAGTTTATCAGTGTGTTTTTGGGGCAACATGTAATGAGAAAAAAATTTTATTTCATAGAATATTAAAAACATAATTTCTTTCCTTATTTGTTTGCCTCTCAAAAGGCATAATAAACATGTTTAATCATATGAGGACATGTATGAAAGTCATATTTTTCGTAAGTCATATTTGGAATTGAAACCCCATAAGATTTTCCTGAGATGTTGCTTTATGAGACACAATTAAAAAAAAAATATTTACATGATAATTACAAAACATAATATTTCCATGAGAGTGTCACTAAGTTAATTTCAGTTTTCAAGACCAAGGAGAGGGAGTGATCATGATGAAACCTCCAATCATTGATTGTCTCTGAAAAGCCCTGAAGGTGCTCTGTACAGGGCATCCAGACTTAAAACTGTGGCATATTGAGACATTCACTAAAATATAATATCCTCACATGAAGCTGCAGGGTGTTAAGAGGTTAGGATGGGTTCGCTCTCAGTCCTGCGGGAGACCTGGAGGTTGACTCAGGCCTGATGCTGGCTTTGATGTTATACTCGCTGAAGCGCTGCTGTTCACTAATGTTGTTGTAGAGCAAAGCATAAACGTTCTCTTACATCAGCATTTCTGTGCAGCAGCAGCTACAGACTCGTGGGTGGTTTTGTAGCTTACAGTGACTTTGCTGAAGGATAAGGAGGTGATCTGGGTGAGTATATTGTGCTGAGTGTGTATATCAGCGCTAGCTCTGTGTGCAGAGACTCGCTGTAGATCAAGACTCTTGATCTGCACAAACAGATTTAGACTGCTGCATGCACCCTTCAAAATCAAGCCTGTAGGGGTGGGGATTTCGCAAGCAATGCTATAGAAGAACAGCTCTGGGTTCCCCAAGAATCCTTGCAGAGAGCAGTTCTTAAAAGAGACATTTTTATTAGTGTGAAGAATATTTCTAAAAAAAATGTTTTTCCACTATTAATAATCTTTTGTGCAACTGAAGGTTTCCATAGATGTTTAAGGTGCTTCATGGTGTCATCATTGCCAACAAAGTATATTTAAGCATGTAAACTGAAAATTAAGTACAAACCTTTTTTTTAATAGAATGAAAAGAATTTTAAATCACATGAGCCAATATTTTATTCACAATAGAACATAGATGAGATAACAAATGTTTAAACTCAATCTTTTGCAAAAAAAAAAATAAAATAAAATTGCTTATTTGAAATGTAATGCCTGCTACAAGTCTTAAAATTGTTGGGATGGGGGCATTTTTATCACGGTGTAGCATCTCTTCTTCTTTTCAAAACTGTTTAAAGACGGGGCATCAAGGTTATGAGATTTGGTCCCATTCTTGCTTGATCATTTTCCAGTTGTTGAAAAGTTTGTAAAGAAGACTTTCTTGCTTTTTCAGCCTTTTGTTTCCCCAGAGAACTATATTTAAATATTGCAAGAATATTTAATAAGTACAGCATGCAAATAATTTTACAAATACTATAATATATGTTTAATTAACATGTTTTCTTGTTTATAGACCAAAAGCATACCCAAAAATTAGAGCAATACTGTTTGACAATTTAGTCAAAATAGACAAAATAATGAAGCAAATATAGTGAAACAGTGAAAAAGACTGATAATAAAGCATTTCATATAAAGTCATTATATTTGTATGTATTGGTTTATTTATTTTTGAGATGCATCGTTAATCGTTAATGAAAATAATATCAGGGTGATTATACTGTACGTAACTCAAATCATAAAAAAAATAACAAAATAAATAAAGTAAACTCTCCATTTTCAATGCACATTTCTGTGGTCAACAAGTGAAACCTGTAAGATCGCAATGCATTTTAATAATAAAGCCTTTTAATCCATTGAAGACTCACCAGCTCTCCCTGTATGTCCCTCTTTTACTGTAAAATCAGAAATAGATACATATAGTGAGCAGTAAACTTATTTCTCACAGCCGGGAGAATATATGTACATTAGGGGTGTAACGATACACGTATTCGTATTGAATCATTTGGTATGAGGCTTTCGGTTCGGTCCGCATTACAAACCGAAAAAAAATTGAGTAAAGCGTGTCAAATATAATGCTACGCTCGACAAGGCAGCCCAAACGACAGGCTACGTGTTGACTAACCCCAATAAATAATATAAATATACCTAACCGTGACACCACTGTGTCGTATCGAACTGAACCATGATTTTTGTGAACCGTTACACCCCTAATGTATATTATATATATACACTCACCTAAAGGACTTTCACACACAACCATTTCCTGTGGGCGAAAATGCCTTGTAGATGCTAGAGGTCAGTGGAGAATGGGCCGACTGATGCAAACTGATAAAAGAGCAACTTTGACTGAAATAACCACTCGTTACAACCGAAGTATGCAGCAAAGCATTTGTGAAGCCACAACACGCACAATCTTGAGGCAGATGGACTACAACAGCAGAAGACCCCACCCCGTACTACTCATCTCCACTACAAATAGGAAAAAGAGGCTACAATTTGCACAAGCTCACCAAAATAGTTGAAAACTGGAAAAAAGTTGCCTGGTCTGATGAGTCTGGATTTCTGTTGAGACATTCAAATGGTAGAGTCAGAATTTGGGGTAACAGAATGAGAACATGGATCCATCATGCCTTGTTACCACTGTGCAGGCTGGTGGTGGTGGTGTAACGGTGTGGGGGCTGTTTTCTTGGCACACTTTAGGCCCCTTTGTGCCAATCTGGCATCGTTTAAATGCCAAGGGCTACCTGAGCATTGTTTCTGACCATGTCCATCCCTTTATGACTTCCATGTACCCATTCTCTGATGGCTACTTCCAGCAGGATAATGCACCATGTCACAAAGCTCGAATAATTTCAAATTGGTTTCTTGAACATGTCAAATGAGTTCACTGTATTATAATGACCTCCACAGTCACCAGATCTCAACCCAATAGAGCATCTTTGGGATGTGGTGGAACGGGAGCTTCGTGCCCTGGATGTGCATCCCAAAAATCTCCATCAACTGAAAGATGCTATCCTCTCAATATGGGTCAACATTTCTAAAGAATGCTTTCAGCACCTTGAATTAAGGTGCATTCTATGAATTCAGCCACATAGAATTAAGGCAGTTCTGAAGGCGAAAGGGGGTCAAACACCGTATTAGTATGGTGTTCGTAATATTTCTTTAGGTGAGTGTATATAAATGACACATTTGTAATGAGAGCATTTTCTCTACGTTGTCTGTTGGAGTTTCTTGTTCTCTGAGCGGTGAGATAACAGTTTAATCAAAGCCTTTTCTGTGGATCTGAATCCACCCCCACCCAGCAACCCAGAACCAGCAGGTGTTTCCTCCTCCTTCAGAGCAAGCTCTTCAGAATCAAGACACGGCCATCGCCACCATCTGCATCTCTGATCTACAATAGCAGAAGATTGCCAGCAAGACCAGCTCCTTTATGCAGGCCGATAACAGTCATCAAACAGACTCATCATTTTAATCCAAATATAAGGCCATTTGTTTGTGCACTGATTGTTAGAACGAGTGATTATACGTGTATTATATCATGCCAAAAATTACGACTATAATGAAATCCAAGTGTGATAATGTTGTGCTCGCTGTTGATGCCGCATGCCCTTCAAGATAAACGACAGAAACTTCAGTGTATTGTGATAAGTGTTTGGATGAAGGCTTTTACAGTCCCTCAGCGCGGATTAAAAGGAGAAACAGCCAACAGAATAAACTCTTGGTTCAGTTTTATGACCTTATGTGACAGGTGAACAGTGTGAAAAATGAAGGCAGCTGCCTGCTGTTGGATTCATTTACATAATTACTTTAAAAACGACCAATGTAAAGTTATTAATTATTTGTATATGATTAGATGTGTTAATTATTAATGTTTGAATGTATGCTGGGAAAAAAGGGAACTGGGGCTGAAACACATACAATATTTTTTCATGCCAAAAAAGTATATAAATATATATGTTTATGAGGACACAAATTTGTATAATGACATGACATGGTTACTACAATATGAAGGTGATTTATGAGGACATTTTCTGTGTCAAAAGGCTTAAAAAAAAAACTAAATGGTGTTTTTTTGAAAATCTAAAAATGCACACAGTTTCCTGTAAGGGGTAGGTTTAGGTGTAGGGTCAG
>JAUMHQ010000081.1:680187-697929 GCA_032361165.1 Enteromius paludinosus | reverse complement strand
ACACCCCCCCCCCCCCCCCCCCCATTGTCTGCTCATGAATATTCCTGTTTGATTTCCACCCTTATTCACATGCTTGATGGAAGTGTAACTCGCCGCCAGACGCCATTTAATTGTTGCTTTTCTATATTGTTACTCAAATCCTTTACCTCTCAAGACCACTAGTGTCCTTCTCATCTCTCGTCCAAAAGTTGCTCAAGGTCATAACTAAAAGGTGTTTTACATCATAGCAAAGCAGGATGTATTTTACTGAAATGGATTTGAGAGCAGTTGCAATGGAGTTCATCTGCTGGGTACATTTTCAACTGCCTCCACGAAAGTGATTCAGTAATGTGATTCTCCAGACTAAAATAGTCTTATATTTGAAATCTTCTCTCTTTTCATTCATGGGATTATCCCATCCCGCTGTTGCTCTGACTCCAGGTGAATTCAGTGCTGAAGTTCATGCTGTTCCTGGCTCTCTCTTTATCGCCTTCGAGGGTCACTTCGGGACCATCCTCTCTTTTTAAACAATGCTTTCTAACAAGAGGTCAGGTTGAGATTCACTGTTCTGAGTTACTTTTGCTTTATAAAGTTTATGGAATCTTTAAAAGTTTCTTACATGCTCAGCTCCTTTACGCTTCATCTGTTCTGCCAGCTTTTAAAGTGGTTTATAGGGGCTTTCCTGTAAGCTATAGAAGAGCTATACTTATCTAACTTTCAAGCTCGTGCTGTTTTTAAAAAGAAGGGAGAAGTGACTGGCTATTAAAGTGTCAGTCTGATACCCCCCACAGCCTCAGAAGATAAGGAGCACTCTGTCTTCAGCCACTGATGCCCCTAACCGTGCCAATGTGAGGGAACATCTGAGAGAAAAAAAAGAAATTTTTGCTCTTTTTCAGGCCTGTAACATCAGCAGAGTTAATGTTATCTTCCGCAAAGATATTTGTCTTTAGTCTTACACGTACATTAACTTTATTTCATTCAAAAAAATTAAACATAACCATCTGACTATAAAGTAGCATGTTCATCAATGGATGAATATATTTCGAGAATTTTATCATTTTGTTTCATAATTATATTAGATTAACATCATGAAAAAGATTTAAATACATTTTTATAGTTATTTCATAATTATATTATATTTATGAATAAATAATCAATTTGGGCTAAATAAATTGTATTTATTATAAATGTATATGTGTCTATAGAACGATATATAGATAGATATAATTTATTTGAAGAATGCTTTAAATTATTTGTATAGTTATATGATAATTATAGAATAAAATTCTTAGTGATGTACACACTGTATTTTTATGTACTGTGTATATTTATTTGGTAAATATATACATACAAATACGTGCATTTAAATATTTAATGAAAATATGTTATGTATATTAAATATATTTAGATATAATATCAAATATAGGAAAATAAATATTTAAATGCATTTACATGCAAATACTTTCAAAATATATACTGTAAGTGTGTGTTTTAACATAAACATAATGAATAAATATATTTTTACATATATTTTATGTAAAGAAAAGCTTTTATTTTGGATGCGATTAATCACGATTAATCGTATGGCTGCACTAAAAATTATACATTTTAAATCAATATATATATATATATATATATATATATATACAGTATATATATGTATTATTTTTATTATTTAATTTTTTTAATACATATTTTTAAATAAATATACCACATTTTATTTATTATAAAACAAAATTATAATTCTATTAAACATTATATTTGTAACGCTTCAGACAAGGACAAGACAAGCTGGCTGCGTTCAAGAAGAGAATGTTTATTTACAGAACTCAAAACTCATCACTGGTTAGTGGAAGGGTTAATCAAAGCAGTTCTTCTTTTAGGGAGTCTTAAACATACAGCGATCTCCTGATCGCTTCTCAACAGGGAACAGGACTCACTCAGGTAAGGAGACCGGTAAGTATCTTTCATGGCTGGATCGCAGGAGATCGTGGGCTCGGTGCAGGTGAATAAGGAGGTAGTGATAGTCCAGCACAGACAGAGATCCAAGGATCCACAGACGGGTAAGTTGTGGGTGATTACCTCGTGCTCAGACACAGGATTGTCTGTGACTGTTGCTTTTGAAGCACTCAGTGGAGTCAGGTGATTCTAATTAATAGGTTGGAGACTGCGAGCGGGTGAAAGTGGCTGTATCGGGATCAGTAGATTGTGATGGTGTTACAATATTACATGTAATTAAATGTAAAAAAAAACTGTAGATCTGTAGATATAACTAAATGTTATTTATTATAAAATAAATGTATAATTCTATTACATATTATATATTATTATATATACGGAATGATAAAACAACTGTTGTAAAACAATGTGTCTATCAGTCTAGCTGTTAATTAATGTCATTTTGAAAACCCATATCTTTAGGGAATATTTAGAATGGTTTCAGTTATTTTATAATTATACTATAATGTAATATATAGATGAACTTCATTAATTATTGTATTTTAAATACATTTTCTGAATAGTTATGTGTGTAAAAAAACACTGTTTTATTTCTTCTCAGTAGAATAAATGAATGCACAATAGCATTGTTTTGGCTTTGTTTATGAAATGCTTATTGTTATAACACTTTGTCTCTTTGGAAATTGCACATATACACAATAAAGTGCTGACTCTCCACACACTATGCTGAGAATCAGTCTGGACTGGATTCTACACAGATTTATTTGTTTGGCTGATATAGCTGAAACTGAGAGAGATGACAGAAAAACAAAGGAAATGCTTTCTTCTCCTCCCACACCACGTCCATTACACAAAAACACAACAGACCTTCAAACGCAAGCCAATAACAACACAAAGTTGTCTTTTAATATGTTGAAGTCAGCTGGTTCCTGCACTAATTGCAGTCTCAGGTTATGACAGTAACTCTGCTTAAAAGGATAGTTCACTCCAAAATCAAAACTCACCTCAGGTCAGCTCTTGTTAAGGTTAAGCATGATCTTCTCCGAGCTGCTGATTCTAGTCTTCTGTCTGTTCTTATTCTTTTAGATATTAGTGATGCCTTTGATACTATTAGTCATTCAGTTTTATGGGAATGACTGGCTTGCATAGGCATAGCTGATAATGCACTATTCTGCCTTACCTATAATTTAAGTGACAGAAAACAGTTTGTCCAGATTGATCCTGTCTCAGTTACTCATGGCATTGCCCAGGGGTCTGTGTCAGGTCCGCTTTTATTCATAATTTATATTTTTTTCCTATATGGTATTAATTTCCATTTTCATGCTGATGACACACAAGTGTATGTTTCTAAAAGACCTAATGTTTCTCATCCAACCTGACCTTCAACCAATAAACTTGTTTAGGTCGTTTGTACAAATCCACAGTGGGGTCTTACCCAGGGAGTAATTCAATGTAGAACCGTCACAGCAAATCCCTGACATACGACCTATCAGAGCATATACTACAAGTTTGCCTCTTTCAGCAACAGTACATTTGCATAATAATGTTTTGTGCTGTTTTATCTGCTTCACAATTCGGGGTTTGTGTAGCTTAGTTTGTAGAATGGTGTGTTATAAGATGAGATGTGATCATGGGTTCGAACCCAGAGAATGAACATGCTCATAAAAGGTATTTGCACTATATATAATGATTTTTGTAATGGGTAGGTTTAGGGGTGGGGTTAGGTGTGGTCATTCGTATGAATTACACTTAGTTAAATATGTTAAAATAACCATGAGATTGGTGTAAAAAGTGCACATACTGAATTTAAATAAACAAGCATTTTGATTGGTAATGACAGTCACATGTCATTTCATGATGTCAGACACAATATGACACTGTCATTATTCTTTTTAAATATATAGGGTCTTTTTATTGAAGGACAGGCTCTCCTCATCCCTATATGTTTGCAGGATGTTAGTGTTTGGATGACTAATATTTAATATAAAAAATTAAAATAAAAAAACCTCTTCTCAAAACCGAAGTCTGTTTTATCTAAAACTTAACCTTTTACCTTGTTAACTGATTGTTACCCAGGTGAAAAATCTTGGGGTTGCTCTGCATGGTTTGCTTTCATTTGGTTCTCATATTAGTAATATTTCATATTCGCCATTTCACAAGTTCCCACTTCCTCATTTATAACCAATAAAAAGCATGTTTGGCGGACTGTCCGGGGAGCATGCAGGGAGCCTGTCGGGTGATGCTGAGGGAACATTGTCCCGTTTCGATTGGGTAATTAGGTAATAGGGAGATCGGCTTCAGCTGGTTAATATTCAAACATGCTCCACCCGAAATGTGTTTATTTCAACATCATTTTATTTCATTCACGTAACATTGCTTGACTTCATTCTTCTCTCTTTCAAAGTAGTACTCAGGTGCCTATTCGTGCATTGGTTACATCTGGGATTGATTATTGTAAGTCACTTTTATTTGGCATTCCTGAAAAACTGTAATCGATTACATTTAATTCAGAATTCGGCAGCTAGAATAGTTTCTCGCACATGCACTTTCGATCACATAAATCTTATTCAGTTGCATTGGCTTCCTGTTCATTATAGTGTACACTATAATGTGACCTCTTACTGTCACAACGTCACAAACACCTGTCCCTGGATCAGTCACTACCACTTCGCAGTCATCTGTTCCCGGATCAGCACCAATCACCCGATCTCAATCACCTGAGTACTGAAACCTGTCTCCAATCACCAGCGCACCATATAGTCTAGCTCAGCCATTCACTCGATGAGCTCAAGGTCACTTCCTGAGTTTGTCTGCAAATGCTCAGAATACCTTCCTGAATCTCTGCCTGATTTACCTACCTGATTCATTTGAGATCACTAAGAAACCTGCCTACTTGGAACTTGTGCCTACCTACCTACCAGCTTGAGTCGATCTGCCTGCTTCCCAAGCAAAGACTGAGTATCTCTATCTTATCTAAAAGACTGAATAACCTCATTGCTTTGTCCCAAGCTCACGTGCCTACCTGCTATACTCACCTGAGTGACTTGCCTGCATTGCTCTCCTCTGACTTGTGAATCCTGCTGTGAGAAAATAAATACTTACCTGTTTCACATTACCCTTTTGTCTCTGACTTTGACAGAGCGTGACGCTTACAAATAAAGCTCCTCAGTGTATTTCAGTATTTGTAAACTCCTTTGCACTTTTTGAGTTCATCTTCTGCAGATTTATTGTCTGTCCCAAACTTTGAGTGCGCTTGTAGATCTCTCTGAAACACAAAAGGAGAGATGTTGCGTGATATTCTGGCTGCTTTGGACTGAAGCTGTCCAGCTTAAAGATAATATATTTATAATGGATTAATCTCTTTAAAATTGGGTCTTTTCACAAAACTAGTCTGAAATATGTTCTGCAATCAGGCCATATTCAGCTTCGTCTCACATCAAAAACATACTCTGCAATTAAAAGTTGTTACGCTTCAGAGGGATGACGAGGACAAACGGATCCACATGCAGACTATTCATTATGAGAGGCAAGGTAGCTACAAGCAGGGTTGACACACGAAAACAAGAAAGGCTTACAAGGGGCGAGAATGAACGTACATCCACAATGATCGGCGACAGAGGAAACACAAACAGCTTCTTAATGAAAACAGACAAAAGGGGAGTAGGAACTAATGAGCTACCATGACACCAAACAAGCTGGGAGGAGACAAATGTTCACAATAAAAGTCCTGAACAGAGAGACAGACAAACAATGAACATAGTCCTGGAGGCTTCCGAGGGCAACAGCTCAGGAGAGGAATATTATTCATGAATATTGATTCAAACTTAAAATTAAGCATCTCCCTTCAATTCTCCCTGCAATTGCTTGGAGAAGAATCCTTTTGTGTTTTGTGTAAGAAAGGAGGTGAAAAGTTTGGAATGACATGAGGGAGAGTAAATGATGACAGAACGAACGATTCCTTTCAGATTCTTCAGACCAATTAATGATTTCAAGGATTTTAAAAGGCCTGGAAAATGTATGTTTGAACAAAGTATTACTGTACAACCCGCACCGAGAACATCAAATAAAAATCTTCAAAAGACAGCTCAAAGACTTCAAAAGATTTCAGACGTTAAACTGAGAGCGGTTAAAGCACAGAGGACTTGATCGAGAGGGATTCAAATCATTTAAAGATTTCTTCAAATCAAATATAATCATTGAAAAGGATTAACTTTGAATGTGGGTCAGGTGACTTTATACGAAATCCATGCCTTTCGGTTCTCTTTAAGATTTACTGCATCTGACTAGAGAGGGGAGCGTTATTGTGGTATTAACAATATAGTATTATAGTTTTGTTAATATTCTATATTAAATTTATATATGTGTGTATATATATATATATATATATATATATATATATACAAATATACATAATCTGGAACAAAAAAATATATATATTTGTACTAAATATTTGTACTAAATCTAAATAATAATTACAAATATATTGTATATTAATAAAATATGATAATATCATATAAATATACAAATAGATTTTATATAAATATAATATAATAATTATTTATTACGTTTACATATTATCTAATATTGTAGTAACTACTTTATATTTGATATACTACTTTCATACTATATATTTTATTTTATATTTATTGTATGCTTTGTTATATTTTATTGTTATTTTAGAGATTCCTTTTCTTAATGTTTTGAATTTGTTTGTTTTATTCATAGTCATTTTTAGTTTAAGTATCAGTTTTAATTTATTCAGTTTTACTTATTTTGACACTTAATGTTAAATTTTTATATATTTGTCATATATTTGCAATATATAACTGTACATGTTTCATGATATTTACTTTCAGTGCCATGATCCATGTTTTTGTCTACATTGATTGATTGATCTAGTTTTAGTTAACTGTAATAACTGGGAACATCCCTGTGATGAACCAATACTGTATGCGTCTTTAGATTTTATTCCTGGCCTTACTTTGACTTCACAGGTTGGAGAAAACCCAAGATTACATGAAGCCAAGTGAAAGAAAGAGCACTTCAATTCCTTACAGCAACTTTATCACTTTCAGTCAGCTGTTTACACATTTCCTACTGTTCTCTGTGTTCATTCGATAACTGTTTGAGCACGTAGAGATGGGCGAGCGAGGACTGCAGACAGGGAAAGAGAGCGAGGGCCTTTCTTTAGCAGTAAGATGCTGATATTGGCGGGGAGCAGATTCATTAACACTCTTAAATTTAGCCTGTAGTTTGACTGGAGGGAACTCATCTGTTCAACACCCACACCCTGCTTTGACGGAAAAACACCGGCAGAACCCGCAGAAACGAGGCTTTCCGTTTCTGCTCTGAGCGCAATTCCATTTGCAGCGCTTTGTCAAACATCTTAAGCAAATATGATTTGGGTGCGCGTGATTTAGGCCGCTGCTGGGGAAATGGCACTCTTATCCCCGGTCTCAGATGCCATAATCTCATTATTGTCAGTTTGCCTTTCTAAATGAAGAGTGTTTTGTCTTAGTCAACCTCGGAGAACCTGCTTCTATAATTGTTGGTGGTGTTCTCCGAGGAAGGAGAAGCTGAGAGAGAACAGATAGAGATAACGCTCTCCCCACGGGCTCATAAGAAAGGCTGTCAAGCGCCGAAGCACATGGTGTGTGAACACATATAATAGGACAAACAACAAATTGTGGCATGCTTTCACACTGGGTAATGGTCACTCCCACGGCCAGGACAGCTGTGGCGCTACAGCAATGTGAGCAAAGAATGTGCTTTAAATTAAACACAAAGAAGTCGACTATAGCTGTGTGTGAGACGAATAATGCGCTGCTTTCCTGTTCAAAATATCTCTGCATCTTAAAAGAAGATGAACGACTTGAGAAGGAAGTCTGTAAAACGATACAAGAAAACCCAATTTACCTGCCGAGGAATAAAAATAAAACTTAAAAAATTAGAATAAATATACTTAAATGGTGAATTAAATAAGCTGAAATGTTGATTAAACATATCTAATTTGCTTAATTTTATTTATTGAATTACTTGAGAAGCAAGTCTGTAAGATAAGGCATGTGTAAAATTGTTATTGTTATTATTATATAGCACTTTTTACAATGCAGATTGTGTCAAAGCTGCTTTTTTTGTATTAAACATGGAAATTACTATCTAGTCTGGCCAGAAGACGCCAGCAGATTTATTGAGCATAAAGCTCATTAAAAACCAGCAGAGCAAAGGAAAAAAACTTTAAAATGATTATATGATGGGATTTGAAGTTTCCTTTCTCTGTGGAGTGTTACAAGATGTCAGTGCATAGATAAGATCCCTAAAGTTGCAAAGACTAAAGTTTTAAAATCAAAGAGATATTTTTCCTGAAAGTTATGACTTGTCCACGCCCCTCTAAAGCAGCTCGTTTAAACACGCCTCCACTTTTCTACGTCACAGTGTGGGTTTATTTTCAAACACCTGACAAAACTGACATACTGACTACACCTAAAAACGGATCCTGATGAATACAGGCCCGAAGCAAAACTGAGGAACACAACGATGCTTCAGTTCAAGTAAATGTAGATGTAGTGTGTAATAAAGAACCATGAAGGCTGAAGAGTCTTATGTCATGCACGCTCAGCCTTCCTTCGTTTCTTTGCAAATATCAATTCGAACATTGGATAATGTGAGCAGTTCAGATGATTACACGTAGAAGAGAAAGCCGGTGAGTTAGATGGGTCCGAGCGCAGCGGATATGGAAATGAAATCCTCTCGAATCGCAGGATATGTTGTGCTGAAGTTAATAAGCGGTGTCAGGCGGCTCGCATCTCAGCCTCTGTCAGGCTAATGAACCATCTGGCCCTGCGTCAGACCCTCAACTCCAAAGATAAAACAAGAGAAACTCTGTCTGGAGCGACTCCCTCCCTCAGCCGAGCGGCGCACAGAATCTCAAACGAGTGTGCTTCCGGCGCCCGCGAGCGCTCAATGGATGCAGGTGTCCAGCCTAAAATCTGAGCCTGCGACACAATTCTTGTTTTGCTTCACAAATTATGTTAGCGTATAAACGCCGGCTCTGTCCCAGACTCTTTTGTGTGCAACTGGCATTTGCCGCATTCAAAACGCCATTCTTTTGAAATATTTAGAGCGATATCTGAAAGACTTTGGACACAAACATAGAAACTACAAATGCATTCTGGCCTCCGGTCACCCTCCCGAGAGGACAGTCGCAGACAGAATGAGACGGATAAAGATCTCATGATTTGTTAATGCGTTTTGGGGTCAAGGGAAGAGAAAATGGCTCACGCGCGTGCGAGTGAGAGAGAGAGATTGCTATCGTTTCTCATTTAATCACTCTCTCTGCGGTGGTATGGGAAGAGGACACGGCACAGGTGGCCAAACTCCTGTTGAAATTTCCTATCCCCCACACAGACAGAGAGAAAGAGGTGAAACGAGACTCTGTGCTGAGAGTGATAAGCAAGTCCTTGAAGAGAGTGGCCAATTCCTGTCTTCCATCATCCGTTTAACGCACACGCCAATTGTCTTCTCAATGGCTCGAGCGTAGTCATAAAATGCAGAGGATTTAATGGAGAGCGCGTTACTCCTGTTCTTGGGAATTGTGCTAAGATCTTACAACATGCTCTGGCCTTTGTTCCGATTATTCATCCATCATACAGAGAGGAGTTTAATGCTGTTGTTTCTGATGGGGATATGGCTCATAAAGCATATGATTTGGATTGTTCAGCATATTCTTGAGCTTTTCTGCTTTTAATGTCATTCTTTGGGGAACTGGTTTTGTCAGTTTTTCTTTCTTTTTTTTTATTTAAAGTGCATTTGAAATATCAGTGACACTTTACAGTAAGGTTCGATTCATTAACGTTAATGCTTTAGGTGTCACAGGCATAATGCGTTTTTAGGTTTTGAGAAAAAGGTCAAGAAAAAGAAAGAACACTCAAACGTACAAATAATTCAGAATGTTTCATGTTATAGAAGGAAGTCTCTTCTTCTCACCTGCATTTATTTGACATGTTACAGTGAAAATTGTGAAATATTGTTGATTTCAATGTGAATATCTGTTGCAAAGCTGAATTTTCAGCATCGTTTCTCCAGCCTTCAGTCTCACATGATCCTTCAGAAATCATTCTAAGATGCTGATTTACTGCAGGAGATATTTCTGATTATTATTGTGTTCACCAACAGAATTAGTTTCAAACAGAATCTGCACTGTCACATTTGATCAATTTAACCTGTCTGTGCCGAAGAACAGAATTGATTGATTGGATATAAATAAACCCACATTTTATAATGACTAAAAATGTATTTAAAAAAAATAAAACAAACTTTAAAAAGAGAATATATAACATTGTTTCATATATAATTGCATAATTAATTTAATATTATGTTGTCTTTTACAGTGTTACCGTTTTTACTGCTGTCATGGTTTTAAAAATGCAGCCTTGGTGAGCATTAACAGAGTTTTCTTTCAAAAACATAAAAATATGAATTTTTTTCCAATCTTTCAGTGTACAACTTTATTTTGAAGTTCCACAATTGCTGTAGAGACAAAATTAATAGTGCCCCAAAAGCATTGCCTTTTGTTGAATTTCCCCGTTTTTAATCCAAAATGTGTTATTAGGTGATTCGTGCAGAATTTAATTAAGTATCAGACTCTGTGAAATTGGTGCATGTCTCACACACACACAATATAGTGCTGTCTCAATTTAGTCTTCCAGTGCCCAATACTTATGGTTTCAAATAATTTAGTTTCCAAGCTGCAGAATACATGGAAGATTAAATCTTCAGTTATTAACTCACCTCAGACCCTCACGCTGGTGTTCCTGGGAACAGAAAATGAGAATATTGAAGAATCTCCATGCAGCATGCTCCATCCTAATATCTGTCAAGCACCAAATCTAACACGAAGCACTGTGAAAGTTGCCCAGGACTTCTTGAGAAGCTGTTGTTTTCAGTTCTGTTGTTTGTGATGATGGCAGTGGTGCAGAAACAACACACTTTAACTCCCGACTCTCGAGGCCTGTCTGGTTTTAAATGCAAGATTCAGTCTGGATGTCTCTGAATCAGTCAGATGGTAACCCGCGCTTCCTCGATCCCAGACAAACCTCAAGCAGCATGTCAAGCGTGAGCCCCTGAGGTTGTGTTTGATCTGGCCAGGACGAGGACAGCCTCTCTTGCTGCCCTGAAGCTCTGAGCTCTTCTGATTTAACTAGCTCTAGAGCCACAAACAGGAGACGGCACAGGTGTGAGGCCTGGGCTCATCTGAGGTGACTTCACCTGAGAGCTAGTGCTGGAGACCCTCACCTTTCCTGAGGGCTCTGTCCGCTCCGCTGTGTGTGAGCTCTGAGAGAAACCCTAATTGGAGAGATGGAGCACTCAGTATTCAGGAGTGTGTAAAAGATTGAAGCTGATAGTTTGGGGTGACTTTCCTCGATGCTGAATACCAAACTAGCACCAAAAAAGTTGCTTTTCTTACAAAGTTTCTTTTTTCCCCTCACCCATAAAAACTGATATATATATATATATATATATATATCAGGGATCCTCAAATCTAGCCCGTAAGATTCACTTTCCTGGGGTCCGTTCTTAGTACGTCGCTCCAAGATCAAATCATCGCGCTAACTATGAGCTCGTCATTCCAGTTCTCCGAACGCACCTGTTGTTGATGATTAGTATGGCTGGATTGAGTTGTCTAAGATTATTGCGCATTCATGCGTTGGTTTAAAAGGCGACATGTATCGATAGTAGAAAGACTGATCACAACCGCTTCGATTGGTGGACGAAATGGCAAGAGAGAGAGCTCAATTTTGTTCTCAAGCTGAGCAAGAGCTTTTATTAGAGGGAACACTGACACTGGGAAACACAGCAAATCCAAACCAATCAGATGTGACCTCGCCATTTCAACCAATCATAACCCGCCAGGAGCGCAGCCTGAATCCTGTTTACATGAGCAGGTTTACGCTTACGGACCTGTCACTATGATAGCAAGTCCGAACGATCCAAAATCACTCGAATCATCACCTCATCCAATCAAATCCATAAGCATTCCCCTTAAATAAGCCTGTTTCCTTCCCTTCCACATCTCGTTACACATCCCTCCTCCACCCCTTCTCCGCCTCTTTCCCCGTCTTCCTACCGGGGGTGAGCGGAGTTCGATCTGGACGCCCAGCTCAGCCCTCGCTAGGGTTCAATTAACTAGGGCTCGGTGTTCGCCGACCTCTCAGCTCGCTCCCTGGACAGCACGACAAATACGCCTTCATTGTTTATCATAAGGAAGCTCGAACTTGAGAACTGTACATAAAATGACACTGATATTTTTATTAAGTATTATAAAGGTAAACCTGACATTTGTTCTTTATAGTTTATTTTTAAACATTTTTATGTATTTATTTATTTTACAAACCTGTTAACTGTCACGGACCCACCGGTGGGCCCATTTGCCATTACATGTTTAAAACAATAATGTCCTGTACTTAACCTGATCTAAAATTGATAAACTATACATCGTTGGAAAGCTCTAAGTGTGTACTTTTTATATTTTATCACTGTTTCGCAGAAAGTTATGTAGTGACAATAATTCATTAATTTGTAACAAGAGAAGATTATAAGTACAACAGGAGTTGTGGCATTTGTTATGAAAAGCAAAACACATGTATAATCAATTAAACCTCAGTTTTTATGTTCATAATTAAAAAAAATCTAAATATATTTTCTAGTATTTGTCCAAAATATTGAGAATTAATTGAAAATTACATCATTTTTATAATGAAAATTTCATTGTTGATTTAGTCTTCATAGTAAGTTGATACATGAATCATACTTTTTTTCTTTTTTTTTTCTAGGTTTCTTTATCGGCACTCTACTTAATGTGTCTGATAAAGGTTTCTAATCAGAAACATCTGTAAAGCGTTTTACTGAAATTTTGTAAATAATTATATATATATATAGTACAGTGGAATTAATAGTTGTTTATAGTAATACTGGTTGTTTCAACAGTATAATAGTATATTATTGGATATGTTCACTGAAAAAAAATGCACTGTTTATACTGTTTTTAAATATTTCACATCTTGAACAATGTTTTTAAGTAAAAAAAAAAAAAGCATATCAATCTGTGTTGTGGTGTGAGGTCAAGAGGTCAAAAGTGTCAAATGCCTAGTGGCCTTTGTTGGTGTAGCAGCTCACAAAAATAGCATTATTTGAGAAATCAGTCTCAAATTCGGTACACAACTTATTTAGATCTATGGCTTTAAAATATAAAAATACAGTAATAAATATAATTATTACAATACATTTAAACAGCTATAACTTTTTAGTTTTTTAAACTTTAACTTTAACTTTTTTGTCCAGAAAACTTCAAAATCTCTTCTCTAAAACAAGACCAGAATGAGGATTGTACTCAAAAGCATTTCAGAATTATATTCATTTGAATTTTGACATTACCTTTACAGGCCTACACTCAAAAATGGGCGTGGCAGGTAACAGGTTAAGAAAGTGTTGAAAAAACAAACATTGTTGACATTATTATTCATCATAAAGGAAAACCAGACATTTGTTATTTTATTTTATTCTTTATTGTTGTTCATTTTAATTAAAACATTGTTTTAAAACTTTTTGTTTTTTATTTATTTATTTATTTTGTTATCTTTCACAATTGAAGAAAGGTTTGCAAAAAATTTATGAAAACAACATTAAAATTAACATTCATCATAAATGCCAACTTGAGCTTATTTTATTAAGAACTTTATTAAGACTGTAATTTGTAATTGTGTGTGTGTGTGTGTGTGTTTGACAGACAGTTTGTGTGGTGCTTACCTTTAATTGAACAATAAAAAATTGTAACATCAAATCTCACCCCAATTAAATTCTCTCAATTAATTGGTTAACAAACAATTAACCAAGGACTTTCGTACTTAAAGTTTGAACTTCTGTTACATTTAACTTTTTTGTGTTTTCAAGAAACACCAATGAATAATATGAGATAATCACATGTTTATAATGTATATTATCAATTACTAGATTGCTTAGATTTGCAGTAATGCTCAACGGTGCAAGCCAAAATGATTACAAACACACAAAAGAGAGAATCTTCCTGAACCGTATTTTGTAGTCTCGGAGCGTTCGACAGGACGAGGCTCAATCATCCGGATATTTCTTTGCTGTTTGACCGTGAAGGATCCAATCAGACTCCAGCACTCTTTGAGGCCCTGCTTAAATTTTTTAGATGCTCTGGTTTACTTTATTAGCGCAGATCCTGTGACAGGCCGGATGGATGAGAGGCGTTTAGACGGAGCAAAGCAGCACCTTGCCGTCACTCAGCGCTCCTCGAGGGGACAGAGATGAGGAGAGAGTCGTTTTGTGTTTTCTAGACCAGGCTTTGATTTGCAGCTCTTGAGAGCCCTGGACTAGATTTGACTTGCTTAGACAACACTCCTGATAAACATTTCATGCCATGAAAGTTCCCGTCGTAATTATTTGGACGGAGTATAACGGAGACAGAAGTGCATGCAAAGCTGGGCAAATATTCCTGAGGATATGTAAATCTGCCGAGCCTTCTGGGTTAAATTAAACACAAACACAGCTTTTATGTCACATCTTCCCCTTCGTGCAAGTAAGGGGGGGGGGACTTGCACACACACAGCAGCTGTTCAGTCTGATATTTACATCTTCCATGCAAATAAATAAATAAATCAATAAATAATCCAAGCCGTCTGGCATCAAAACGACTGAAAATTCCTTGTCCTTTCAACACAATGCTCCCAAAGCTACTGCTCATCTTCAACCCAAACGCTGCTGTGGATTGAGATCATCATGAAAGCCATATTCTCCGACTAGAAAAACACCATTTAAATGTTTTGGGGAGGTTTCAAAATGGAGAAAAAAAACAAAAACAACAAAAAAAACAACTTGATGTTCCCCGCAAAGCTCGACACTGTGATTAAACCCTGTCAAGTCTTAATTGATTTTTCCTTTAGAAGATACATTAAACCCAAAGGAGCACTGCATCAGGATAATCTACAGAGCTGATGGATTAGTTAATTGCTATGTGAGAGTGTGTTTGGATTTCTATATTATTTATAGCATATATCTACATACTAACAGCCTGGAAGCCAAAGCATCTGTGACACATCTGAGTCACTCACAATCTAATAATCTAATGCACTTTCAATGACAAAAAAAATCTTATGTGCATATGCAATTTATCTCAAACTTCTCATAAGAATCACCCATGTAGGTCACACATCATGCTGTCAGCTAAATGCACATTTACTTTTCAGGTTTTAACAATGTGTTTTTTAACAGTAACAATGAGCTTACTGTGTGTGTGTGAGAGAGAGAGAGAGTGTGTGTGTGTGAATGTGTGTGTCTCAAAGCTTACAGCACAGTGTATGGCTGCCATCAGCTGGCTAGGACTACAATCAGCATTTCCTCATCCGTCTCACAGCTGCTGGTCATTTCTGAGTTTGTCTGTTGTTTATTTACTTTTATTTTTCAGATACAGCAATGAACACATTCATCTCTATACCGAGACAAAGAGAGAAACCAAACGATCAGATTTCACAATCAACATTGCCCACAGCCATCGTGTATGATGTCATATTAATCGTCTTTCTTTCGCAGGAGACCAAAAGAGACCCGGAGAGACATTGCATCTCTTTCAGAACGTGTTTTGCGAATAAATAGCCTCTAGTGTGTTTGTTTTTCGACAGCGTGTACTGCAGGTCAAAATAACACCACTTTCTTAGTCTGTGGGATTTAAGTGCAAAAGTTTTGGCGCCTCTAGAGAGGCCTGACAATCCTGCATTAATGCATCTGAACTTCATCAGACAAACATCACAAGCTCATGAGGGAGAGGTTAAATAAATCAGCCTGGAGTGACAGACACACACCTCATGTCTGCCATTTGCATTCACACCAGAGCGGACGCCCCAGGACCCGAGCAAACAAGTCAAATATCAAAGAAGAACAGCATCAAACATCCACCGCTCAGAGTGTTTATATGCATGCTATACGTGCCACTGTTGTTGTTGTTGTTGTTTTCTCACTTGAGACAGAAAATACACTTTATTTTTGATATTCTGCTAACTATGAGTAACTTTGTATCTATATGTCAACTAATTACATTTGTAGAAGCACTACTTATTTCCTCATTTATGTGTGATTTGTGCATTCAATGCATGCGTTTATTTACAGGAAATGCACTGTTGTGGGTTCGCGTGAGTGTATATTTGTCTTCTATGCATGTTCACATAATTATTCAACAGCAATTAATTAACTGTAAATGAAAGATCCCCATGTGCACCACTTTGTAATTCCGGATCCAGGTTTATCTTCTGTTAAGTCTGAAGACGTCAGCGATAGAATGGAGGGAAGGTTTGTCAGTGTTACTGAGGACGAATGATTCACACAAGCCTGCAAACTGCCCCGCATCTATCAGAATGATCTGAAACGTCCAGAGGCGTCTCTTCACAGATGGAAATAAGATACAGGGAAATGTCAGGGAACGTTGCTTTATAATAAGGTTTTGTGCGTCTGAAGAGAAGTGTTCCCCCGGCTCTGGCAGAAGCTCTCTGACAGCTCAGACCAGCAGGCCTGTTCCTGATGAATGTGTAACCTTTACAACCCGCTCTGACATTAGTTGTTGATTAAGATTTTTTTGTGCTTCCGGCTTTTGTGAGATGTCACGTATATCTTCTTCTTTGCATGACTCAAACATTCTGTCGGTTTGTTTTAACTTTGAGGCCGTGTCTTTGATGCGGTGCTGGCCTGGGACAGCGCAGATACTGCAGCAGAATAATGAGGCTCGGACTCCACCACGCTCTCATTTATGAGACACAACAGCCTTCGGGTCTTCTTCCACAGACAGAGGAAAATGATCATGTAGGAAAGGTACCAGAGGTAAGAAAGAAGAGAATCGATCCATCAGATCTACAGAACTGTAATTAAACACACTGTGCCTGCAACCACTGCCTTATTGAACAGCATAAAAATAGTAAAGTATAACATATATGTTTAAAAATATGTGCTATCTTTAAACTGTATAAAGCAGGGTTCCTCAAATCTTACCCTGGAGATCCGATGCACTGCAGAGTTTAGCTCCAACCCTGATAAAACTCACCTACCTGTGTTTTCTGATGATCCTAAAGACGCATGCTCAGGTGTGTTTGATTAGGGTTATATCCAAACTCTGCAGTGCATCGGACCTCCAGGGTAAGATCTGAGGAACTCAGATAAAGTATGTGTCTCTGGAGCACAAATAAGAAGCACAGGTGTTTGTAGCAATAGCCAACAATACGCTGTATGGGGCAAGAAGGTTGATTTTTAATTTATGCCAAATTAAGCAAATTTCATGTTCCCCGAGGATATTTAATAAATTGTAAATATATCATTTTTGTTTAGTAATATGCAATAACACAATGCAAGAATTTTATTCTAATGGCTTCATTTGGACAACTTTGAAGGTGATATTCTAAATACTTTGATTTCTTTGCAATATTTCTTTGCTCCAAATATTGTCTTAACAAACCATATATCAATGGAAAACTAATTTATTCAGCTTATAGATTACATGATATGACCCTTATGGCTGGTTGATTCTTATGAAGACTTTTTTTATGAAGATTTGTGTTTTTGTTTTTGCTCACCAAGACTGCATTTATTGATTAAAACAGAAATATTCCCCCAGCTTCACAGACCAGGCTTAAGCTAGTCCCAGACTAAATTGCATGTTTGTTGCATGCATGTCTCAGATGAAAATATCTTGCTCTGACATATCTTAAAACATGTCAGTGTCATTGTTCTGTGTTAAGATGC